>JASAMW010005009.1:0-61351 GCA_030247985.1 Epsilonema sp. ZAB3_2
AGGCCCGCAAAAAGGACAGGAAGACTAAGCACCCACCGTGCCCAGACCCTCCTGGTCCACAGAATGCTCAGTCTGAGGCAAAGGACGAGCAAGTGAAGCAGGAGCCAGTGCAGACATATGCAACTGTCCTGCAGGTCGGAGGACGAAAAGAGCAGGAGGATCTCGCCATGGACCCCTGCACGTCCTCTAAGAGTGCAGCTATGTCGCAAGGCATGACTACACTGCCCCTTGAGTCTGTACACGACAGGAATTTGTGTAATTCAGCTCAGGGCAATATTGTGTCCATGGAAGTGGACCAAAAGCCAGATGTCTCTCCAACATCTGAGACCTCCCAGGGGAAAAGTGCTGCTCCAATGCAGTCTTCGGATACCCCAATGGATCAGGGAGGAAAGAAAGCAGATGTGCGGCCTGTCCAGTGGGCAAATGTACCCCCCTGGGCACAGATGAAGTGCAGGCAGCATGCCACTCCGCATCCGCCCCCCAGAACGGACCCGGATTGGTATACTGACTACTTCAATGGAGTGCCAAAGACTCGAAAGTCAGGTGATGACAGAGAATGGCACTGGCATGAGTCCAACCTCATTGAGGCAGAAGATTCAGATGGTGTAACGCCTCAGGATAGAGTGGACCATGAGGTGGACTGGATTCTGAATTATATTCAGAAGAACGGAAGGGATGCTCTAATACTCAATAGAGCACAGCCTTACGTGAACGCCATTAGAACTACTCATATTCGAAGAGGAGCTGCTAGTGGCTGGTTACCCTCTATACCCCCTGCGGTGAGGGACAAGATTGAGGACGAGATTGCCTACATCGTCCTCATGTGTTGGCGCTACCCCAAAGAGATTTGGCAGGAAGTGCTAATCCACCTGGTGGATCAGATTGAGCTCATGTATGACATGTGTTATCTGCCAGGGTTTGGAGTTGAGGAGAGATATCGCTTGGGAGAGCGAATCTACATGCTTGGTCTATGGATGATCAAGTGTGATCTCTGCATGCATGTTTTGCCGCTTGTGATGCAGAATGATTTGCGTCAGTACTTCACATACAGGCGTCGAAATGACGAAGAAGGAGTGACGCACGCGTATCTGGACGAATTCGTGGAGCTAACCAGGCAGTCACGAATGGCACCGACTTTTGACAATCGGTTCTCAGAAATGGCCAATGTCAAAGCGGCCCTAGTCCAGACAAACCCATGTTGCAAGCCAGAGATCAATATGCGCAGGCTAATCCTTGCGACATATGACAAGATGGAGCGCATCTATCTGGTCCCTGGTCACCCAGTGTGCAGCGTGGAAATCAATGAGATGTTTGTGGGGGAACCTGGCGTGATACCTCTCTTTTACGTCATCCACCCCCCGTATCTGGAATGTAGCAGGAGTAATAATAAATTTGCTACTGTTACAGACGAGGCCACTCGTCAAGCCATGCTCAACGCAAAGGATAACTGTCCTTTGTGGTCCAATTACGGCTGGAGCTGTGAAGCTTTCAGACTGTGTCCGGATTTTGAGCAGTATCATGATCCGTCAGTGTGGAAAGGAGAAATAGTGCAGTCCAACCACTATTTTCTCGCTGACGGAGGTTCGAGCTGGGATCGGCGTAGTTTTACCTGGCAACAGGAGATCGACGCGATTCTTGCTGGTGTTGAAGAGAACAGGAGTTGGGTACGCACGTGTCTACCACCTGAACCGGTAGGAGACAGGGACAGCTTACCCCTGCCCCACACGTGGCAGAAAGACAGGGTACCTCCAGTCCGAAAGGAATGGAGAGAAGACAGGTGGTTCCCACTTACTGCAAATGGGACAAAAATCACCAGTCACCCGAGATCAGGCAGAGAGATGCATGCCAATCTCTTACCTGGCCAGACGAGAGGCACCTTATACCATGGTAATGAGGTGGGCTCTCGACTTATTCTGGTGAATATGGGCGAGTATGGCCCACATGGCGATTTCGTGCCCCACGTTAGGCACGGGAACGACAGATGGGGACGAGTGGTAGCCTATGGTAGAGACCCCCGTCCGCTATTGACGTCCAAGTGTAATAATATTACCTTGGGCCCTGTCACCCACAAGGACAAGAATGCCAAGATGGGTGAGTGTTCTTATCGCCTAGCTCATAGCCTATGGGCAGGTACAGGCATGAGTAATTGGGAGAATCGGCCAGATAATGTCGGTGTCTCGCCTCTCCACCAGAAGAGGAAATGGGTGGAAGTATGCGACGCGGCACAAGCGTTCGTATGCGACCAGCACATACTCTTTGAAGAATATAAGTTTATGTGCCTGGATTATGGTGTGGATCCAGCAGAAGCTGCCCCACCAGCACTGAAGAGAGAGCCTCTTCCGGCTTACTGTTGGTTGGAAGTCCCTGCGTGGATTCCTACTTTCTTAATGACACCGGAGTCATTGGATATTCAGTCGGACTGGAATGTAGAGTTGAAGTGTGGTGAATCGACAGATTGCCACTATCCTTTACCTTATAACGCGCGAGCAGCGAGTTTTAAGGTAATGAAGACTCAGAGAAAACCGTGGAAAATCTTCCCTTATGAAGAGACCACGATTGTCACCCATACTGATGGAAATCAGTACCCAGTGGGTGAAATCAAACAACGTGTGCAGCTGAGGCAGTGGGCGTTGTGTTGTGAAAGAATAAAGATTGCGCGTCCTCATAAAAAAACAGCCGGAGCAGCTGGAGGATGGTACGTACGATGCTCTGGATGCAGTTTACCCTGTGGCAGAGCGGGCACGCATGGCACAATATTTTATTGATGTCTGTGATACGGAGCTCGATGCGCTCCATGCCCAAGTGAGCCCTGAATCTGTTGTCTCTGTGTGCAAGCAGCGACAATGGGAATATATCAAGAGAGAATGGGGAAGAGAATTGGAACGCTTGAAAAAGGGCGAACAGATCTCTTTAGACCCAGGAGAAAGGGCAATGTCTAATAAAGTTTTTAAGGCATCCCTAAAGAAGTATGAGAAGACTGCGTTGAGTGACGATGTTCCACTCGGTGCAGAAGCTGATGATGGTGCGGCAGGATCAATGTCCACCACGCAAATCACTCGTCAAGGAGTGATATCTCAGCAGGAAGTGATTGAAAAATCACAGAGTGCGCTTGTGGCAGCCGGAGTACCTCAGGAGATCCTGGAAAGGGATACTAGAGGAGGTAACAATAAGAGGGCTGCTGCAGAGCAAGGTGATGATGATGAGGACTATGGGGAATATCAAGAAGTTTCCTATAGGAAACGTGGCCGAGTCGCCGGTGCACGTGGCGCCAGAGGTTCCTATAGTGCTGGGGATGTCTCTGGACGCGGTGGCCGTGGTGGCCGTGGTGGTCGTGGACAGGGTGCATACTACCAACAAGGTGGTCCTGGTCCATCAGGTAGAGGTACTTACCCTAGTAAGGGTACACCACAACAGCGGGGGCGTGGAGCCCAAGCTGGATTTCGGGGAAACCGATTTCAACGTGGTAACAGGAACCCCCGCTTCCGTCCTGGCGGAGGAAGACGTGGAGGTGGCGGACGCGGAGGACCTTACCGTCCTGCCGCTCAGGAATACTATGAAAGGTATCCTGAGTCTGAAGAAGAACAGCCAGATGAGGAGGAAGAGCAGCGTCAAGCTGTCTTCAACTCCAAAAAGCAGCGGAAATATCAAGATCCCGCTGGAAAAGTTCCTGCCCCTGCCTCTTCTAAGCCAGCAGGAGGATGGTGGGCTGTAAGGCAGCGAATGAGAGAGATGGAAGATGAGGAGGCCCAACCTGGCACCTCTGCAGATGTGGTCACGCAGGTTCAGGAAACAACTGAACCAACAGTTGACCAACTTGCCGCAATGCTTGAGAAGCAACGGCAAGACATGACACTGTGGCAAAAACAGTTCATGCAAGAACAGGCAAGAATCATGGCATCATTCGCGATGCAAGCACAAGGTCAACACGTTGACCCGGCGGCCGTCTGTTCATCTATGCAAAGCATGGCAATTGGGCCGCCACTCACGACAGGGGCCACAATTGCGCCGACCTTTAGTACGACCCGTACTACTGGCCCAAAGGTTTCATCGAGTGCAGCTCCGCGAGTTTCCTCGAATGTCGCGTATGCCTATGCGCCTCATGAGGATCCCATTAGGAAGGAAATGCTTGACCGCGTTGATCCTAATGATCCGTACGATAAGTATCTGTTAGTTGCAGGCTTTCGTGCGGCCGGAGTTGGCGATTTGTTCAGAAGAGCGCTATTAGACACTCCTCAGGATGTCTATTTTACGTCATTTTACCTCCATAATGTGACGGCGTTCCCAATGCATATCAATGCAAGACCACCTGTGTATTATCACCGCAGAGTGGTACTGAATACGGTTAAGTCTACGGACGAGATGATTGTGGTTGAGGTCTTTGACAGACCACACCAGGTGACGGAACAATGCAAGGTTATCAAACTTGCCGAATATAAGTGGGTGCGACCTCAAACTCAGAGATCCGTCTCACCGCCACCTGAGTCATCATATGGGGAGTTGTACGCTTCTGCTTCAAGAAGTGCACCCTCATTCTCTAATCTTGCCTCAATACAAGAAAGAGATGTGCAAATGGACTTGTCAGCTCCAAAGTCCCCCACTAGGACAGGAGCAGTGACACCGTACATAGGCATTCAACAGCCACAGTATATGTACACTCAAACGCCGCAGTCGCAGCGTATGGTGCACAGCGTTCCGCCTCCTGCGTCGCTGTTTCAAACGCCGGCTAGAGCACCAAATGTGTCAATGCCGCCTCCAGTCCCACCAGACTGGCAGACCCTTATGAATAACAGTATTGCAGCATATTTCCAGGGTCAAGCTGCATTAGCAGCAAGTAACCAGCCAGTTACTACTGCTCAACAGGTACCACCAGTTAACGTACCTGTGTCGTCCAGTCAGGCCACTGGTACGACGCAATCAGGAGCTCAGGCGCAGGATACCCCTCCGCCTCAGCCTCCAACCACCCAGTAATTGCCCACCTCAAAACTTATAAATAAGTGAGGGAGGGATGCCGGTAGCCACGCTCCGGCTTTGAAAAAAACGGTGTCTATTCGCCCACTGGCACCCCAGGACTCTTATCAGTGCTGCAGATAGCCTCTGTGAGCTAGAACTGATCTGATATCCTGGTCCTGTCATGATATATCATAGACAGGAGGGTCGGCGGGGTTTTGCACGGTAGGAGCCTGTGCCTCGCCCTTAGAGGTTTTTCCCGCCGGGGCCATCCCCTCCACTCATGAGAGGTGGTCCGTTTTAATTTTTTATTAATATTTTTATTTTTTTTTATTAATAATAAATATTTATTTACAGATTGTATTTTATGAAAAGAATCTCAACCGCATCTGTGATAAATATTTTTAGAATTGTATTTTATTATATAATTAGATATGTGTATTATCGGCTCCCTCGGCCCGCCCATTATTTATTATTACATAAATATTTATTTAGTTACAGTAACCTACAGTAATCTTATGTACATACGACGGTTAAGAGTAGGCCCCTGTAGTCTTTATAATAGGTAGGTCGTAAGCATTTAAGCGTATGTGTAAGCATTTTCTGATGTATCCAGGATAGCCTGCTTCCTGCAATGAGCCGTCAATTTATTTGTTTGCCACCTCTACATCCGCACCCCTGCATTATTATCGCTACTGCTCCGCTGGCCGGATGCCTTTATTAATGCCACCGGACTACTCCATTACTGCACCGCTGGTCGGTTGCTTGTTTGTTATCGGACTACGCCACGATTGCTCCCTGCGCTGGTCGCATAGCATTACAATTTGGAGAAAGGGAAAACTTTATTCGAAGACAGAGGAAGAAGAAGCGCCTGCACCCTCGTCGGCACAAGCCAGAGTCGCTTGCCCCCACTCAGCTTCGCGCTGCCCGGTCCCCTGTCCCACGATTACCCCCCTTGGCCCCTTTCCCCAAATTTCCCTGAACTGTCCCCCAAGCCCCTCCCAGCGGCTCTGGTCCCCCTTGCCCCCACTGGCTTTGGAGGTCTGATTCTACCGGCTTACAATAGACATTCCAGCAGTCGCCCTTCACTTTATTACCTGCAACTCTACATTGTTCTTCAAGACCAGGCTTTGTTTTGCAAGATCCCCAATTTACAATAGAACTTTCCAGCGACTGCCCTCCTATATTTCATCTACATCTACAACTGCAATTCTGCCAAGACAAGAACTATTTCATTTGGACATTGCAACAGCAGCCTCCACTGCCTCCCCTGGTGTCGGCGAGGGATATTCGAACTCCGCAGGCGCGTCGATGGGGAATCCAGCAGCATGTAATTTCTGGTCGGCTGCTTTCCACTTTCCCCGCGAGATGGCGCTGGCGCCGGACACTTTTCGACATTATTGATTTATCGATTGTTACGAACGTTTTATCCTGCCTTGGTGCGTCCTGATTGGTGGCTGCGGTGTCGACGGTATATAGTCTCCCACACTGTGATAAACATACGTTTTGTTTCCTTGCTTCGCTTCATCATTGTACATGTTATATTTCTGCCATGTTTTATCATTGCAAGGAGAGGGAGCCGACACTTGTCTTTTGAGTTCGGTTGAGCGGAGAGCTCAGTTTGGTTTGTTTCGGATAAACGGTGCGGTTGCGTTGAGAAAGAGAGTATTATTTCTTGGCGCAAGTTTCCTATCATTAAGTACATACGTACCGTGTGTGCATACGTGCATACACGGTACAATAACTGGCTAATTAGTTATCAATTTATTTATCAATATCATCCATCGTCTGTCGGAGTGGCCCACTCATAGGCCCTCTTTTGCTTCCTCTTGATCGCGGACGTCACAACATCGGTGTTGTTGATCCGTGACGTGCAGAAAACTTCTGGTGCCAATCCGGAAGCTCGTCTCCTGGATTCTTGGCGCAAGGACGACGAATTCGTTCAGGCTGTAATTCGTGAGCGGTTACGCGATCGGGTTACATTCGTCCTCCTCGCCGATTTCTGGGCCGAACACACGCGAAACACACGCCAGGCCAATTCTTTTACAAAAAAAAAAACAAAACACAAATAGAAAATTTCTTTGCGTCGCCTGCCTGTGCGGATAAAAGAACACCAAAAAAAGAGGGGGGGGGGGAGAGGGCACCACCTCCTCTTGCGCAGGGGGGGGAACAACTATGGGCGCGTATCACACGGCACTCCCACGCCACGCCGCCAATCTTGTGTTTCCCGGGACAACCCCAGCAGCATATTAGAACCGCCCCCCTCTCTCCCTCCTGCTAAGGGTAGGTGCAATAAGTTTTCATCCTTTTCTCTCTCTTGTTTCCAGTATATTGTTGAAGAAATTGCGAACTATTGCAGGAAGTTTTGGTGCGTAGAATTCTGATGCCTTTTCTGGACCAATTATCAGATCCTGATTATATCAATCACACCATCGCATGGCTGGTAAGAGAACCAACAGAAGAGCTCACTGCACAGCGCGCAGTGATAATACGCGACGTGTACGGTGTAGTGCGGTACGTGTGCATAGAAATAATGGACTGGTGTGTTGTGTTCTGTTTATGCGTGTACTGTATGTTGCAGCTGAGTGAAATTCCCATCACTTCTGAAGATTTTCTGTCAATTGTGGAGGTGAGTGATAGCTTGGAAGAACTGGGGGCCATACGCGACAGTATCAACGAGGAAATCAGTAAACAGAGAGCTCAGGACACAGGAGGACATAATGGTTCGTGTCGTTTATCATACTGAGGCCTTTATGTACGTGTGGCTGATGGCTCTGCAATGGGGCGCTACAGACGAGCTCCGAGAAAGCTCCGAGCGAATTCGGACCGAGTTCGGAAGTGACTTCGTTTTGAACCGAAAGGAACTCACTTGCTCACACGTCTTAGAATTACAAACTTTTGCTGTTCACACTCACGCTTGGGAAAACGGAGCGAGTTCGGTGCGAACTCGGCGATTTTAAACGTTGAAGCATAGTCAGGGCTCCGAATTCGGAGCGAATTAGGAGTTCACGTGTGTGGCGCCCCAATGGTTGAAATCACATTCGGCCTGCGCAGAGCGGGGAAGGTCATGAGCGCAGCCCTGCACCCCATCTACTGGAACTACTGGAGAGTAATTGCTTATTCCCATTGGAAGAAAAATAGGATATGCGCTGGGCGTATTCCCCCCGGCGTATCCATGGCTAATGCACCTGCGTTGAGTACAGTACATATATAATTTTAGACTCCGTAATCAAGCAGCAGCTGAATAGCTTGTACTTTCTTCGCAAGCTGGTGGATTCTCAGTCTCGTCGTCTCACCAGCGGCGAAGATGTCAACTTCGCTCATCTGGTATGTATGTACGCGCATGCAGCTGCAGTGTTAGCTACTGTATGATCTGAAAAACAAACAGAGCGGTGTGTTGGTTTGTTCTTGCGTGCAGGATGAAAGCCGTTTGCAATCCGAAGCAGCGAAGCTGTCATACTACGAGCTTCCGCTCAACTTTATCTTGGCCAATAATATCTCCGTCTCTTACTTCATGGGTATGCAGCATCCTTCTCTTCTTTTATGCTTCGTTTCATTGTTCTCCGGGACGCTGTGTACGTATGTTCGTACGTGTTTCGGTTTACAGATTATCTCTCCTCTGTCGGTGGAACGGCCTATATTGACTTATTTCTGGCGATTGAAGTAAGGATAAAATTTGGAAGGCTAGGTATGTTTTGTTGTGTATTGTACATGGTCCATCCAGCGGACGTTAGTCTGGACCAGAGTTGCCTATGCTGCAAAAAATTCATTCACTGATATTTCCCATTTTTATCTACGGTATTCCTTTCTGCGGGAGCACATGCAAATTTCGTACCATTGGCAATGGACCAAGAACAAGTTCACCGCTGGATGGAATAAAGGGACGGACAGAATGGAATAGGGTAAACTCGGCCATGGGGTAAAAACCCGGCCACCTAAAGCTCCTTTGAACTTGCTGTTTCAGTAAATGATGAACCAAATAGCTCATTCGAAAGAGGAGAGTTCAAGGAATCGATTGACATAATATTTTGTCTCAATCGATCCGTTGTTTGCTGAGTTATGCTGCCCTGAAACTTATAGTAGGTGGCTGGGTTTTCCCATTGCCCGGTTTGCTCCATAGTACCCTACCTACACGGACAGTAACACTTGCGCAGGGTTTCAAAGTGAGCGCGGAGCACCAGTTGTCGGCGGCGCACCTGAACAAGGTGACGAAGGGCCAGCCGGTGGATCCGGAGATCTTCGCCACCATCCGCGAGGCGGCGCTGTCGCTGTACGATCAGTACTTGTCGGACCAGGCCAGGGACAGGGTGGAGCTGGATCAGGCTACCCTGCGCCATCTGGCCACCAAACTGCGATCCGAAGAGCCCTCGGACGCTTGGTTCGACCAGGTGCAAAATAGGGTAAGTAATGCGAAGCAGGGTCGTACGGGTGGTGCCCGGGGTAATTCGGGCCACTTTTTTGTTTGGGAAGGCAAACGGAGAAAGTGTGGTAGTGAATGAACGCGCGTCCGAATTATCCTGGCACCTTCTGTTCTTGGTCTCTGAAGGTTGGTGGAAGATTTTCTTCCGGTCGCCCTCACTTTACGAAGCTATTGTACGGTAGGTTGTGGTTTCTGGGTGAACTCGGAAACTTGATGTGTGAAGTCACCTATAGACCAAAGTAGGACGTGGTGTAGAAAGTAAATTCGGTTCTTTCGTCACCGTGTTCGGCTAACCGGCGCGGAAGCCGCGGTGTCGTGGTTAGCGAGTTACGTATTCTTTGACCGACCCTGGCTTTTTTGCAGCCTTTAGGGTCATTACGGTTGCGAACTCGGAAACTTGCTGTTTCAGTCGTAACTCTTGGTTGTGAAGGACGTTCAGAAAATTGCGTAACGCGACGACGACGGGTTCGATTTTGACACAGGATAACGCCGTTCTACTAGAACGCGCTGTAATCTATTCTTTGACCGACCCTTCCGTCATGTACGTTCGGGTCTTCTTCGAACACATGCTTGCGTATTCACCATATGCAATAAGAGCAGTGCTTGGTCTCGAGGCGACCCCTCTGAATTAACCTTTATTTTCAGTGCAACTTTTGATCGGTAGCCGACGCGAAGGGGTAGGCGCTGAAAGAAACAAACTAGCAAGAAAGACGACAGCGCCGACCTTCGCGTCGACTACCGATCAAAAGTTGCACTGAAAATAAAGGTTAATTCAGAGGGGTCGCCTCGCGACTAAGCAACTGGCTCTTATTGCATATGGTGGATAGCTAACTGGCAACCGTATCGCTTCACTGTTATCTGTGGTAATCATTCATTTGTATGTTATGTATTGTACGTTTGAGGTGTTTGCTATTCTGCGGGACGACGTTCGGTTCTATCCGGCGTTTCGTCGCAATCCGCTCTACTTCCGTATGCTGGCAGAATTGGATCTGCTGAAGCCGAGACACGAGGAAGCTGATATGCTGCTCGATTCTCAAATGGATGAAGGTGAACATGTATGTATGTATGTATGTATGTATGTATGTATGTATGTATGTATGTATGTATGTATGTATGTATGTATGTATGTATGTATGTATGTGTGCACGTACTAGGCTATAGTACACATAGTGCACGTAGTGTAGTGTAGCACACACACGTAGTGCACGTAGTAATAAGGTATCATGGGCACGGGGTAAACCCGGCCGGTTTTATTGGTGGGGTAAACTCGGTTGCTCGTTTGGATGGCCGGGTTTACCCCCAGTACCCTACACTGGGGCGCTTCAAACGTGCTCCGAGTTCGCTCCGAGTTTGGAATGACTTTGTTTTGTACCGAAACGAACGTTGGAGCGACTTCGGCGTTCACGTCTGTCGCCCCCCCCCCCCCCCCCCGTTACAGCACATGATTATCACGTGCGTGCGTGTGTACTGTAGTGCAGTTGCAGTGTGTGTGTGTGTGATGATTCCTAACCTTCCTTTGCTTGCAGATAGAATTTCCTTGAAGTCTACGAGTTCTACTGGATCTGGGGAGGTAAGAAGGAGACACTGGAACATCATGTCCATCAGTTGAGCCGGTGACCGCAAGGCCGCCCCATTACGTTTGCATCAAATTGCTGGATTACTGTTTTCTTTTCAGCATCAAGACTCGGAGAAACATCCGATTATGTCTGCTCACATTACCACTATCGGTATGCACGACGGACTTTTTGCTCTGCCTCATTTATTAGCCTTACACGGTAGTCGGGTTTGCTTACGTTCCTAGCATTGATTGTATGTATCTCCGTTTTCTTTATTTTCCTTTTCTTGCAAACGCCGTACTATCGTGTAAGGCTGTGGCTGATCATTTTGTGCGTTTACTTACAGCATGTTTATTTTGTTTTACATGGTCCCCTTTATTGTGTAGGAATTGGAAGGGAGAGCAGTCATGCATTCGCCCTGTACAACATTCAAGTGTCGAAGCAGAATAGCAAGGGCGAAGCCACCAGTACCTGGACTGTGATGCGACGCTATTCCGACTTCTACACATTGCACGCCATTATCGAACAAAAGGTACGTATTGGTAGGGTATTCTGGGGTAAACCCTGAGAAATTAGTTGCAGCTTTTAGTGCAAGATGACAAGGGAGGTTTACCCCCGCGTTACCCTACTACTGTGCTACTCATTTGTAATTGCAGTTTCCGTATCTTATGACCCTGAGTTTTCCGGGCAAGAAAACCTTCAACAATTTGAGTCAAGACTTCCTGGAGAAACGAAAAAAGGCTCTGAATACTTATCTTAGGGTAAGATCGGCTGGAAATATTTGGGCATGCACATGTGTGATGCGTCATGCAAGACTTCTGTTCTGCTCTGTATTGCTTCTAATTTGCGCGTTTTCTTACTGTAGACGCTTTTGCATCCTGATATTCTGAAACAGAATCCGGGTTTGGAAGAGCTAGTCAAGCAGTTCCTCTGCAAGAAGGAATATATTCCGGAAAAAGGGCCTATCTCAAAGAGGGTGAGTTAAAAACGTCACCTATTCTATGCCAACTTTCTTATTATTTGAACCAGTGCTATTCTCTTGCTTGATTAGTATAGTCTGGCCAATAGCAGTTGGCACTTGGACTCAAGGCGCGTTGCTTAAAATAGATTTACAAATGCGGATTTCTGTCCACGCTTCGTGTACTCCTATTTAGCAGAAGTACATGCAAACTACGCAACTCGCCTAGAGTCCAGGTGCCAACTGCTATTGGCCAGACTATAGTTGCTGACGCTCACTGTGTCCCCTGCTTTCGTTACAGGTGATGTCATTGGTGAATCCTATTCGGAGTGGCGTGAAGGCGACTGCGGCGGCGGTGGTGGCCGTTCCGGATACACTGGTGGACGGAGTGGTGCGAGTGGGCGACGGACTGGGAAAGGTCACCAAGACCATGCTCGGGGTAAGAAAGAAAGGAGGAAAGAAAAGAATGCGAGATGCGAGCGAAAATGATGCGTTTGTACTGTACCACCTATAGTAGGTACATTGGGAGAATGCGAAGATTTACGGACGTCGTAGAAGGTTTTTTTCGCGCAAATTGCAGTATGCACATGGAAAGATGAAATTCGTGCATTTCACGCAGGAAAGTCTTTCGCGGTTACGACAGGCTCCGCGTTCTCTCAGTGGACCGACTACTTGTGTGTACCAACCTACACATTTTGTGTAGTAGGATGTACTGTTAGTACAGCCCGTCCACTAACAGATCTAAACTTCCCTTTCAACCATAGAGACGTGGTACTATGCATATATAGATGCATGCATGGTCCACGTACGTGGCTGGGTATTTATGATGTTATGTGATTGGTTACTCAAATTCTTTTCTTTTGTGGTAAGGTAGTTAACTCCTAGCGGTAGTTGTAGACGTTTCTGGACTCTAGCACTCAGTTTGCGTAGAATAGTAACTCTATCTGAGTTCCGGTTTTTAGTTGTAGAACGTAGTTTCTTCTATGAGTTATACGCCTATTTTTTACTGTTCTGTATTCCATAACACTACTACGTACAGGAGGACCCGACTCGTATGTTGGATACGCGGTTCCTGGGGACGTTTCTGCCGTATCGATGGCTGGACAATCCGCTGGTTTTGCCGCTGATGCGTCAGGCAGCCGCGACTTCCGCCTCTGCCAGCGGACTTTACACAGTGTCCGTTAGTTGGAGGAAGGGAACGGGGGGGGGGGGGGGGGGGGGGGTCCTTGGATGTCTGTGGATTCGCGGATATTTTCCGATATTTTTTTAAAAAAGTGTCCACGCGTTGCGTTTTTGCCGGAAATTGGAGAGCGTGGGCCGCAGCATGGGCTCCTCTTTTTCTTTTCAAATCGGTCCCAACCCTTCCAGTCTTTATGACCAGTCGAAACATCAAAGTCATGAGTTTACCCGGGCTGCTGAACCATAACACAGTTAGCGAAGAAATTCGCATTGTTTGGGTGAACTCATGACTGTTGTTTTGACTTTTGACCGGCTATAAGACGGAAAAGGCAATGGACCATATGGGAAAGAATAATGGGCGACCTTGCAGCCATGCTTTGTTGATAAATGATAAATGTTCCCCGCCTTTCGTGTATTCCTATTATGCTGAAGTGCAGGAAGTAATTCGCTCGAAATGGGGAAGTATGGTCAAAGTGACGTTCCTACTCCTGCGACCATTCTTCCCTTCCCGCTGGCTAACGGACTTGTATCTTGGCGCTCTCACACTCAGCGTAAGCAGCTTATGGTGCTGCCTGCCAAAAGGGGTGCAATGGGTTGGCATGCTTGGCTTGGGTGGGTAGCTTGCTTTTCTGTTTGCTTATGTTCTGCTCTTTCCTTGGTCGGTTTGATACTGCCGTATTATTGGGTACACTGTATGTTCTTGCCTTGTCCAGTTTTACCTCACATAAGAGTCTGAAGCTCGCTGAGCACGTGATAGTATGTATGGGCTATGGAGTCAAGTCGGACGCTAAATATGCCACCCAATGCCATTGGTTCGGTTACTGAACCGGCGCTGGATTGGATAGTGATCTATCGTGGTTTAAAGATGGGGCCGCATAAAAAGTTTCAGGGTCGTGAAACATAAAATTACCCTCAAAATCATGTAGCCGAGCCCCTAAAACTTTGGTAGGTTCATTTGTTACATGCATATTGAACAATACACAATAGTTATTGCTTGGTATGCTTTTGTATGGGAAGCAGCATCTGGCTTGGGTTTGAATTGCGCGCTCTTCTCTACATAAGCGCTGAATGGCTGGCTGGATTTTCTATCTGTCCGTCTTGTTTTACCGCACGCGCAAGCCGTAGCCTGACTACCCGCATTTTTTTGCCTTCTCTCTCTCTCTCTCTCTCGCTTCGCTTCTTTTCTCTTCCGCCCGCTCCCCAGCCAGCCAGCACACAGGCAGCACATAGCACACACACAAGAGGCATGCAACAACAAGACGTGTTGCTTCTCTCTCTTTCGCTTCGCTTCTCTCTTCCGCTCTTTTCAAAGGAGCACTTGAAGAAAACGGCGCGCAGTTCAAACCCAAGCCAGATGCTGCTTCCCATACAAAGGCATACCAAGCAATAACTTTTGATTACTGTTGCATATGTGTGTAGTAAATGAACATACCAGCGTTTTAGCGGCTCTGTAACATCATATTAAGATATTTTGGTGTTTCTCGACCCCAAGTTTTTTTATGCGGCCCCATCTTTAATTCCAGTTGTTTTAGCCACGAGATAGGATGATAAAGTCAGGTTGGTGTCTGCCGCTTTTATTTCTTCCGCCCCTGTTCGACTTTACCCCATTCCATGCAACCCTACTATTGTATCATCCTATCTCCGTATTCCTTCTTTCCCCTTTTGTCAGGTCGGCAGTGGCACATCCTACAGCAGCAGTGTTGGCGCCAAGGGCGGTCTGCAGCAGCTGCCGGAGTTGGCGTCGCCGGAGGGCCGAGTGGGCGCCGGGTTGCTGGTAGACGGCGGCGGCGGCAGCGACGACTATATCCCCCTCCGCATCATGCTGCTGCTGATGGACGAGGTAGGTATTACACGTGTATTCGGCACAAAATATGTGTGAATAGTATCCGCAATATGCAGTAAGGCGATTGGGTTGGTCGATTGTGACCCCGCGGTATTTAGTGAATGTTTGGATCGGTGCCTGCGGGGTGGTCGACGTCATTTGTTGTTGATTCTTCTTTTCACTCGCTCCTTTGACGCTCCCAGATGATTGAACAAGGTCGACGACCCCGCAGACATCGATCCAAACTTTCCCTAAATACCGCGGGGTCGCCATCGACCAACCCAATCGCCTTACCGCATTTGGTGGATAGTAATAGTATCGAATACCCACAGCAAAGCAGACATTTTACGATGCTGTACATAAAGAAGTGTTACCTACGTACTGCGTACGCATGTATGGCAATAGCGTCCGAGGACCCAATACACCCACAGCTGTGTCCGAGGGTAGCGGGTTCGATTCCCGTTCGGTCCTATTTCTCTCCGCCCCCCCCCCCCCCCCCTTTCGGGGCCCGGCTATCGCCATACGGAACGCGGCACGTCACACATTTTACGATACTGTACATAAAGAAGTAAATACCTAACCAAAACCAACAGTCACGATGACCACGTGGGACTCTACAAACTTGTGTACACACGGGTTGGCAGGTGTTCGGGCTGCGGCAGCGGAATCAGTGGTTCCGGCGGCGTCTGGTGGCGTTCCTGCGCCAGCTGATCCACGCCGCCTTCGGCTCCTCCATCAACCGCAAGATCGTCGACTTCGTCTGCTGGCTCAGCAGCGAGGAACAGGTCGAGGAGTACCTCAAAGCTATCAGGTGGGCTTTGTTTGTGTACCGGTTTTAGGAGGTGTAGCCTAGACGTGTATGGTGATATGTAGGGTACTGTGGGGTAAACCCGGACACGGGGGTAAACCCGGACAACTAGTATATCTCAGCAACCATACGACCGATTGAGACAGGTAGTCTATGAATCGATTCCTTGAACTCTCCTCTTTCAAATGAGCTGCCATGCTAATCATTTGCTGAAGCGGCAAGTTCAGGGTGTCCGGGTTTACCCCACAGTACCCTACTGCGTGCAGGACGTGTTGCGCCGAGAGTAGTAAGTATGTGCTTTGTGTATGTAGGCTATTTGAGGGCAATACTGTATATGTGTACGTACGTTGTTATCCTTTCATTGTACGTATGTAACATACAATCTCACGTCCAACACCCAACTCTGACCTGATATGATGGTATGAAGTATGAACAGTACAAATGGATGGGTGTCTGTTCCAGAGATACATTATGGCCGGGTGGTACACTGGCTGAGCCGTCTGTTCCGCGTCCGCATCACATACAAATGAGGACACGAGTGGTCTGCAAGGTCAAAATGCTAGCCGCGCTTCCAGGTACGCACTCTTTCTATACTGTATGTCGACCATCTTTGGGAACCTACCTGTACATTTGTACAACCTGCGATAAGCCAAGCGTTGGGGATCACTTTGTTTCGCATTTTATCTTTGCTACCGCTTGAATTGGTGACGAACGACTAAGGTACTGTGGGGTAATCCCGGCCTTTGGTCTGGGTAATTCCAGCCACCTACGCTCCTTTGAAATTCTGTTTATGCAATTGGTGAACCAAATAGCTCATTTGAAAGAGGAGAGTTCAAGAACTAGATTGATATCATACTTGTCTCAATCGGTCCATTTGCTGCTGAGTTATGAGTTATGTTAGTTAGTTAGGTGGCCGGATTTCCCCATGGACGGGTTTACCCCATGGTACCCTACACAAAGCTTTATGCCGCGTTCACCATCCGTCCGTAAATCCGTAACGGACGTATATAGGAGTACATGGTTGTGTGCGCCTTTGCGGCGTGCCATGTACTCCTAGATACGTCCGTTACGGATTTACGGACGGACGACGTCCGTAACGGACGTCTGGTGAACGGGGCATTACAGTATGATATGCTATGCTGTTAAGATGAGTTGCGACTGTTCATGGGCAACGAGACATCGCGTCGCGGTGTGCAGCTGGTGTTCGAAGCGTTGCAGAACGCCCACTTGAATCGCCGACTCTGTTTCGTGCTGTTAGAGCGCATGCTGACGACGGTGTTTCCGGAGAATCGCTTCAACTCCATCCTACCCAAACTGCATTCCAAGTCGCCTCGCTGTCAGGCGAAAGCCAGAGATGCTGCTGCCGCTTTCTGAAGAGACAGAGATGGAGCTAAGCAGGAGATATACACTTTCATAATATTGTAAAGTTTGGTGTATTGTATTACCCGATCGGGTTATGTAAACAAAGTCGACCATATTTGCTCCGGTAGTATTTGATATCGGGTTATACGTATACACCAAACTTTACAGTAATCCGTCCAGCATAAGAGTTTGTTTGACCGCATTGCAGTTGTACATTTACTAAATTGCGCAGCACGGACGAAGGCTAATAATAGAGACATGTGTCACTGGACGGACTCTATCGTTGTGTGTGGTTTGTTTCGTACGTTTGAAACAGATTGTGCTTTTTTAGGGATTTTAAGTATGGGCGTATTCGTTGGTTGTGTAGTTTGTAGTAGCCTAGATTGTGGTAGAGCTGTCTTGAAGCAGGCTTCATTCCCTATTTCCTTCAACCACTGTGATACGAGCTTTTGACAATTTGTTTTGGTACTATGTACTTTTTCATTGACTGAACTGATGGTAAACGTATCACTCTGAAGTGATGCGGTATTTAGTTTAGAAGTAAAAGCTTTATTTTAGATCAATGTCGGAAAAGGATGATTTGACAGCAAATGCAATGGCCATGCTGTGGCTACCTACCATACGATTATGTCTTTGTGGGGTTGTACGTATGTACTGTAGTTTGTTCATGTCAGTTCTTGGTACAATCTAATGTACGACTTGGACCCGGTTGTGCTGTACCAATAATGACGATTGTAGAGAGTATGGCATCGAATGAAGCAACCCTGCTGAAAGAAGCTCTTGGAACAAAACTGCTCGAAAGCTACGGCAGATCTGGTGGCGGTTGCATCAATGAAGGACAGGGCTACATGACTGACCACGGACCTGTTTTTGTCAAGAAGAATGCGGATGCCAGGGTGAGCACCCCGGTAGTATGTAGGGTAATATGGGGTAAACCCGGTCACAAGCTGTTCTGAACTTGCCGCTTCAGCAAATGATGAACATAGTAGCTCATTTGAAAGAGGAGAGTTCAAGGAATCGATTGGTAGAATATACCCCATGTCCGGGTTTACCCCACAGTACCCTAGTACTGTAATGTTTCGTGTATAGCCCCCTGGGGCTATATGATCTATATGATCGGTAAGCCCCGATCAGGGGGGGGGGCTATATTCGAGAGGGGGCTATACAAAAGGGGGGCTATATAAAAGGGCATTTTGCATTAGTGACCAAAGTAAGGTTTTTTGACCTCCTAAACTCGTTTTTCTGGTTCATTTTGCGTGTTTTCAAGCTAAAGCGGTCTAAAACAAGCTATTCTTGCACAAAAGTTATCATTTTGGGCTATGATCGGCCATGTCTGAAGGGGTGGTCAAGAGAGGTGAAAACCAAAATGTATCCCAAACTGTCCCAAATGATTTGCCATCTACTGCTATGGCTAGAAACACGTCGAAAACACTGTTTTCAGCTGTGAAAACCTTCGTTTTCGTCGTTTTTCGCAGTCTCTCATATGGGGCTATATACGAGTACAAATGACGATAGGCACCGATTAGGGGGGCTATATACGAGGGGGGGGGGGGGGGGGGGGGGGCTATATTCGAGGGGGGCAATACGCGAAACATTACAGTACATATACAGCTTGTATGTTGCCTCCTATAGTTTGCATATGTACGTACTATTGTACGTAGGTTAGGTTCTCATAGCCTGTATCGCCAACTACGACATGTGTACAGTACGTACAGTACCTATTGTACATACATATATGCTAAGCCCAGTCAGAAGCTTTTTCTGTTTGTCCGTCCAGGCGAAAGTCATGTTCGATGGAGAGTTTTCCGGTCTGACAGCGCTGTATTCTACCGGTACCGTTCGAGTTCCGAAACCCATCGCAGTGATTCCCAATCCGGTCGCAGGTGGCGCGCTGTTCGCCGCGGAGTACATTGACATGAACGGAAGCATGGACAGCGATAAAGAAGCGGAGATGGGTACTCAGTTGGCAAGTGTCACGTTGTTATAGTTTACGAAAATACTCACTCTGGCATGTGTATAATGAACGATAGCTGCTGTTGAAAAGAATGTAGGATAGCATGGGGTAAAACCGCCCATGGGGAGAAATCCGCCCACCTATGGCGCTTTTACTCTCCAGTTAAAACATGGCTCTCGAAAATGTATCTCGGGACGCTACTTGACAACCTTTGCCTGATGGGGGTAAAAACGGTATAGGTGGGCGGATTTCCCCCAGGGGTGGTTTTACCTCACGCTACCCTATACACAGAGACTTCGACAACGTGTGTATTCTTTGTATAGCCTGGCCACCCGTACCTTCTGTATGACTTTTTCGGCCGCTGACCATGGTGTAACTTTCTCGTTTCCTATTGTACGTAGGTTGCACCTGTACAATGCTGAGCTTCTGAAGCCCGAAAAGGAGCGAGCTGATTGGATGACGCGTTGTGCTCCGCCCACTGGATTCAAACGGTTGGAGCCGATACACAGTTTGGCTTTCATACAACCACATGCTGCGGCTTGTTACCTCAGGATAACACGTGGACGGATGACTGGATTGTAAGAGGTGGTTCAATACCGAGAATCCATAATAAAGATATAGCACAGTATCATCAACCGTACAGGCGGTTCGTTGATTGATGACACCTTTTATGAATTCTTGGAACATTGTACTGACTCTTTTGTCAGAAGCCGCCATCAAATGAGAATTTGCCAACATCGATTTTTGGCTGTATTTTCTCGAGTGCTCAGGTGACAGTTTACTCTTATCTGCAGGAGTTTTATACCGAGAGGCGTCTTCAGCACCAAGTGGATTTGATTACCAAAAAGGTACCGTACTGAAAAGGGGCAACGGTCTATAAACGCGAAAATGCCAATGCGATACTGTACGTTTCGTTTGTCAGCGTGCGGACAATGAGCTGAGGGAATCGTGGGCCGCTTTGAAGCCTGGCATTTCTGCGCTCTTTCGCACTTGCCCTCCCGTCACCCCCGCTTTACTTCACGGAGATTTATGGAACGGAAACTATTCTTGCACCGCCACTGAGCCAGGTAACGTCACTATATCAAAAAGTAGGGTATTATGGGGTAAACCCGGACACCTAGTATATCTCAGCAACCATACGACCGACTGAGACAAGTATTCTACCTATCGATTCCTTGAACTCTCCTATTGAAATGAGCTACCATGTTCATCATTTGCTGAAACGGCGGTTTGCCGCACGCCCACAGTACCCTATTGTTGTGCTGATCCAACATCTCGTAAACTCTCACCTCGTCAGACTGCGGGGTAATTCGGACGGGAAAAATTTGGATCACACCTGTTTTCTTTTTATTTATCAGAAGTAGGCAATAGGTGAATAACTATTAGAAAACAGCCGCATTGCCTTCTGAGAGAACAAAGGACATGGATCATTTTAATGCCACTTTGTGCATTTTTTAAAACCATAAATAATTGGATATGATCGATGGTTCGAATTGCCCCGCACTACCCTACTGCGTTGTCGTTTCAGTGATATTTGATCCGTCTAGTTTCTACGGGCATTCCGAGTTTGAATTTGGCATTCTGACCATGTTTGGGGGACCTGGTGCCAGCTTTTACAACGCCTACCATAAGCTCATTCCAAAAGCACCAGGATTTGACGACCGCCTGAATTTGTACCAACTGTTTCATCATCTCAATCATTGGTACCGTACACACACAGTCAAAATACGATTAACACCTACCGCACCAAGGCATCATTGTTGTCAACAAGTCGCCCAACTGTTGTCGGCCGGGGATTGTCAGTTTGTTGTCACTTCGTCAGCAAATCGAAAATTCCGTATTTGTTGTCAACAAACCGACAAAAGTTGGGCGACTTGACAAACATAATTACGCCACTATTACAAGGGGACTTTTAGTGGTGCGGGAGTGAACTCGGCTACCCCGATTGAAGAAAGAGCTTTTTTGTGGTCGAGCTACCCCACAGCCCACACTACCAACCGTCATTATGTACTAAAATAAAACGTGCAATTTGTGTAATGGTTATGCAAATATATTTGTGTATGCGGTAAAGCTGCATATACTTGATTTTCTTCAGGAATCACTTCGGATCCAGTTACAGATCCTCATCGCTAAATCTGATCAAACGACTACTTCGGACCATACAATGATCACCTGATCAGAACCAATGCATACGTAAAAATCAAAAGGTATGACTATGAACACAGAACAGTGGTTCATGTTCCATCTACGTATGTACATACGTACACATACAGTAAAACAGTGAAACGAAGTGAGAAACTGGCAGTAGTACGTACGTACATACTATAGGTACTTTATGTTACCCTACATACCCTACATTGTTGGTATGCGCATACATAGCTACATTATCCTCAGCATTATCAACACCCTCAATTTCGAATCTGAGAAAGTACTACTCGTATCCTAGGTAGTTCCCCCTATTCGTACCCAACCAATCAACATACCAAACCCAAATCACAAATTCTACACTGCGTACACACTACACAATAAATACAAACGAACAAACACATGAAGCAATTATTTCAAAAGTAGCACGGTGAGCTTAGCAGCACGAATACTTATTGAGTTGTTCAATCACTCAAATCACAATCACCGGTAATGCGAGTATAATGTGTATGGTCGCTTTGTGTTCCGAGATATGAGGATGGGATGACGGATCAATTTGATTGCACACTGGTCTACAGTATCTCCATTCCTTCGCGCTTTTTCCATACCAAGACTTCATACCATTCTCTACTACGGCGGAATATTGCAAGAGATGGCGTTTGGGTGGCATCCTTCGTATTCCTGCAGGTTGGGATTGTCCAGATCGCCCCTGTCGCCTTCTCCCCCTTCGGAGGGGGCTCCGGTGTTCTTGATGCAGGCACAGCGCGACTGACTGCTGCCCGGCTTGAACAGCTTCCGCGGCACGCCCACCCAATCCCGTGTAACGCCACCGCTGCAAATACCAAGAATACATAGGCGTTACTTGCTCGTCAGAAAAGACACTTGGAACTGTCGGTATTATACATATGGGTACGTACGTACGTACTTCCTTGCATACGCTCTGCTACTTTGTCTTATGTGTAGGGACTTTGTAGGGTACTGCGGGGTAAACCCGGACACCTACTGTACTGTAGTATATCTCAGCAACCATACGACCGATTGAGACAAGTAAACTACCAATCGCTTCCTTGAACTCTGCTCTTTCAAATGAGCTGAAGAGTTCATCATTTGCTGAAGCGGCAAGTTCAGAAAAGCTTAGGCGTCCGGGTTTGTTTACCCCACAGTACCCTATGTTCTGTACTATACTGTACTGTATACTTTGTGTACGAATGATCAGCAGAGAAAATCGATGAATGCTACCGTGGGGCAATGCTCACATCGGAGCTGAGGCTGCTTGGGTGATCAAAACCGCTAATATTGTGCGAATTTTTGTGTACATATTCTTCAAAACTGAAAGGTTTTGAACACCCAAAGCCTACTTCAAGCTGCTACAAACAGTACTACCCATTTTAACCAACCCATTTTACTAACTAACTAACTAACCAACCATTTACCTAACCAAATTGACCTAACTAACCCATTTTACCTACCTTTTGTTTGAGCACCAGAGGCGCGATCCCTTTCCCTGACTCCACTCCGAGTTGCAGGGCGGAAAGCGCTCCGTTTCTTCCTGCTGGCCGGCCTGCCACTTGTGCGCCGTCTTCAACGCCTGACGCGCTTTCTTCAACTCACCCGTAGGCCGGCCCTCACCGTCGTAGTACCGGCCTTCCAAATAGCCTGTGCCATGTGACAGAAACTTAGTTGGGTACTATGGGGTAAACCCGGCCAAGGGAAAATCCGGCCACCTCAAAGTTTCAGGGCTGCATGTCTTAGGAACCCATGGACCGATTGAGCCAAATAGTAGAACATCAATCGATCCCCTGAATTCTCCTCTTTCAACTGAGTCATTGGTTTATCAGTTGCTGGAACAGCCAGTTCAAAGGAGCTTAGGTGGCCGGGTTTACCCCACAGTACCCTATATTCTGTGGTTCAGAAAGCAGGAGGCGCCACTATTTTTTTCTGAACTACATGAAATAATGAAAAAAGATATGATTTTATAAATCGTTATGTTACCGATGAATTTGTAGTCTTTCTCGTAGAATTCTAGCCATTCTTCTATGCCCAGCATGTCCTGATGTGAAAGTCCGGCCACGTCATCCCTGAGTCCGTCCCCTTTGAATTCGCCAGTGACAAACGCCCGCGTTGCGTCCTTACCTGCACGGAAAAAAAATCCAGTTGTGAACATGATTGCTGATTGGTAAGCCGGTAGGTAAAGTCGGGTAAAGCAGGTCACCGAATAATAATGCCGCGTTCAGATTAGAGAGGGACATACATCCGACCGTCCAAGCGTCAATGGGCATACTACGTCGGACGTCGCTTATCTGAACGCGGCATAAGATCCGTTCGAAGGCTCATTCACATAATTTTCTTCCAATATGAATTGCGCCTTTATGCATACAAACGACTGGAGAACCATTATCTCAGTTGGGCATATTTGGAAGGGTGGACAGGCCCATTCACATCCGAGACATGCGCTGGGCGCACACTCGACGTGTTCTCAATGACTCGACATATGCAAAGGTATGGGCAGCCACGGATGCGCCGGGCGTACGCCGAACGCATTTTTTCCTATATGAATGAACCTGTAAATTCACACGACAAATCCGCAGTCGAGCAGGAAAATTTGTCAGCTGTGCCAAGGAATCGAACCCTGGACCTCTCGCGTTCCAGGCGAGCGCCCTAACCATTTGACTACACACCCGGATGACCTCAGTCACACAATTTCCCCTTTTGATCACGCCGCAGACCTGCGAAGAAGTGATAGCCTCCTTTCGGTCCATAATGCTTCCTGCCCTTCTCAACGTCGAAAATCTTGCCCAACAGCGCCAAATACAGGCCTTTGGAACCCTTGCTGCCGTCGTATTGCGCTAGTTCTTCTTTCGTTAAAGACCGAAACGGGCCTGACACATCGCCGAGATCTCCTCACCATTCGATTCGTCGTCATGCGGGCATCAATTTGCGCCAGATTTTGTCTTTCTAGCTGCTCTGTACGTCGAGATATTTCAATTTGCAGTTTTGGTTTTCCCCTTATTTTACTCTACGAGCTGCATCGGGCTGCATATCTTTTGCGTTGCGCCCTCGTCTTTTTTCCGGTCGCGCTTCGCTCGCGCAGGCGGGGGGGGGGGAAAGAAAAAAAAAAAGAAAAAAAAAAGAAGGGGGCGAAGGAAAAAAAATAGCCCGGACAGAGATAAAAAAAGAGAAGAACAAAAAATGAAAAATAAAAAATTCTATAGACACAGAGGGGGGAAAAAAAAAAAATGGCGGGGCAATGAACGGCGGACGAAGAAGGAACATGAGGAGAGAGGCCCGGCGCGGCTGCGCCCTTTCCGCTGACCATAGGATCATCAGCTCGCCCCTGCAGCCTCGTCCGCCGCGTTCTTTCTCCCTTCGTCGCTCCCGCCGTCTGCTCGCTCTCTCCGCTGCTCCTATCCCCAAGCTTCGGAATAACCCCCTGCCAACCACCGCCCCGTCCCAGCGCCGGCCCCTTCCGCTTGTCCGCCCTGGGCGTCGGTATGATGATAAAGAAACAGATAAAGAAGAAGATGAAGAAGAAGAACAACATCAAGAGGATGAGCATCGGGACGAGCACGATCCACACGGCTAAGGATGAAAAAGCAAAAATGAAAAATACAAACAAAAAGCAATAAAATAAAGAACACAAAGCAAATTAAATACAAACACAAAGAAAAAGCAAAAAAGCAACAAAAGAAAGAGAAACCATAAAAAGGGAACAAACAAGATACGGCTTCGCTTGGCACTATGCCACTTCCTAAGTAAAAATAACAAAACTAAAAAAACCAAAACAAAAAAAAAAAAAAACTAAGAGACAAAGGCTATAAAGACCTTGTTTAAAAATATATTACAACTATCTAGGAACCCCGGAAACCCCAGAAGCGCCCAACTAACCATACCCCCTCCAACAACCATAGAGCCTTCAATACCTTCGGCTCTGGAGGGCAAGCGCTCAACACTGACGATACCAATGTAGGCTTACCGTCATTTTCAAGTTTCACCCTCAAAAATCGAATTCACGGGTTCGACGAGCAATTTACACTGTGTAGCACATAATTCACATAAAACTCAAGCGATTTGGCAACACATTCACCGACATAATAGCAAACACCACACAATTCATATGCGAAAACATGGCTCTCAATAGTGAATATAGCGGAATTTCAAGCAGCAGGAACGAACAAGAACAGACGACAACCACACTACCTACTTTCTCTGACTTTTCAACTTCGCAAGCTTTGAATGAAACCGTTCCCTACGCTGTCTGTCTTCTTCAAGCGATGTAAGAAGGATGGCTTTGTTCTTTGCCATGCAGTTGAACAGTTTGGAGATCAGCAATTCTCCAAACTTGTGGCCACTGGGACATGACAAACGATTGACCGCAATTTCCTCCAATTCAACATCCTCTTCCATCAGCTGACGCACAGCGAGCTGGAAGACTGGCTTTTGATGGCCATGGCGCATGACATTCATGTTCAGATCCTGGGAAGAAGTGATGGCCGTATAGGCTTTCCAGCAGGCCAAGCCATAGGCATGATCCAGTGGGCTCGGCTTCACCAGACCACCACAGTTCACCTTCACCAAAAATTCATTGACTTGCCTGAGTGTGAAAGAAGAGAAGAGATAGGAGTGTCCAAACCAAGCTCAGCATCTCGCAAGTCGGGAAAGTCCATCACTGGAGAGCCTTCCTCTTCACCCTGGACCAAGAGCCGCAAGTTGGTGAAGCAAACCTATCAGACAATGTACAGTAGGTACATCTGAAAACCTTGAAATATTCGAACGCATTTTATTTTTGAACAATTCGAACAAAAATAAATAATTTTTGTTCGAACTAAAAATAAAAGTTCGAAAATAAAATTTCCGTTCGAATATTTCATGGTTTACAGTACATTTCGTACGTTCCATATATGCCCACCGTGTGCGTGCCTACATACTAGTACTCAACCACTCCTAATAGAAATAAGTTGATATTCACCATATGCAACAAGAGCCGGTACTTGGTTGCGAGGCGACCCCACTGAACTAACCTTTATATTCAGTGCAACTTTTGATTGGTAGTCGACACGAAGGTCGGCGCAGAAAGAAAGAAACGAACAAGAAAGACGATGGCGCTGACCTTCGCGTTGATTACCAATCACAATTTGCACTGAAGGTCAAGGTCAAGTCAAAGTTTGGATTGGTACCTGCGGGGTCGTCGACTTTACTTGAGGGTTAACCCTCTTTGTATTCCCAGGCGTGCACCTGTCTGTAGCCACCCGGCAAACCCCGTCCATGGATGGGGCAAACCCCGTCCGTGGATGGGGCAAACCCCGTCCGCAGATGGGGTGAAAAAACAACAAACACCGTCTATGGACGGGGTTTGCCCCATCAACGGACGGGGTTTGCTGGGTGGCTACGGACAGGAGGACGCCTGGGATTACAAAGGGGGTTAAAAAGGAGCGAGTGAAAAGGAAGAATTGGAACCCAATTACGTCAACGACCCCACAGACACTGATTACCAACATTTACTAAATACTGCGGGTCGCTATCGACCAACCCAATCGCGTTATCGCATATCGTAAATACTGTAATGTTCCGTAGATAGCCCCATGGGGCTATACAAATGGTAAGCCCCGATTAGGGGGGGGGGGCTATACAAGAGAGGGGGTTGCTCAGTTTTAGAAGACGAACAAAACTGGATCAGAAAAATATTAATTTACCCCCTACCGTGTATTTGAAAGTCGTATGTGGCCAACACTTATTATGGTAGGGGTTAAATTAAAATTTTCTTGATTCACTTTTGTTCGTCTTCAAAAACTAAGCAACTTTGCCATACATGACTTTTTAAAATTCTCGCATCGTCAAAAGCTATAAGCTATTCGCGTTTCGAGTCGAAATAATGAACACCCTGTACAGTACAAGGTGTGAAAATCAAAAGCTTCCTTCAAGTAAGTAAGTCTCCGCTCCATCCAGCTTCAGACACTGCTAGACTACCACGGAAGCCGACTTTTCGTTGTTTTCCCTTGAAAAACAAACCCCGTCCACGGACGGGGCAAACCCCGTCCGCCGGGTGTCCACGGACAAGCGGACGCCTGGGATTTCGAAGAGGGTTAACTTGAAAAATTGTGAAATTTTTGCTACCAAAAATTTTCCCTTGAAGAGATATCACTTGCAAAATGATCAGAACTGGTCCAAATGAGGTGCAGATAAACTCCTATGCGTCAAAACACCTCAAAAACGCTGTTTTTAGCTCAAAAACACTGGATTTCTCTTGCTTTTCGCGTTTCGCAATAGGGGGCTATACATGAGGGCAAAAGACGTTAGTGGCCGATTAGGGGGGGGGGGGGGCTATACACGAGGGGGGCTCATACACGAGAGGGGGCTATACACGGAACATTACAGTATGCATTGACGAGACGCATGTACATACGTATGTATATGTATGTGACATACATAACACCAAAAATTTATAATTCTTGTGGGAAGAATGGAGGACGTAGTGTAAACGAAGAATGTGAGTCAGTGATTGCCTCCTTCGTTTACACTACGTCCTCCATTCTTCCCCTAATCCCAATTATAAATTTTTGATAACACCATAACATACATAATATGTATGTGACATACACATACATACATAACCTTGATACTCACCTTAACTCCACAAAGTCGCTTTCTTTGAAATGTCTTGAGCAAACGGAGCTGGTTTTCGTTGTACACCACGGTTTCTGATAATTTGATCCTGTACCACGATGAATCTTCTCCTTCATGCAGTTCTAATTGCGCCGGAGGGCGGAACTTTGCAATATGAGAACTTTTTCCTCTCCTCCGCTGGCTGAATATCATAACCATTCCCACAGCCCTCAACGCAGCACTTTCTGGGCATTTTTCATGTGCCTTCGATGCCACAGCCTTCCTTGTCCATTCAAGAACACATCCGATTCTCGTTTCGTTCGTACGAATCTTCTTGTGATTCGAATTTTCGATTCAAAAATCAAGCCATGTACTCCTAGAGCGAGCGCTTCGCTTTGCTGCGCACGGCGCCGCGCGCCGCGTGGGAAAAGGAATGCGACAGGCGCGCGTAGCGCGCGCTCTAGGGGTACATGTTCGAACGTTATGAACTGTAGTCTTTTTGGAACCATGTGGCAATTTTAACTGCGTCTCGTGGCTTTTGTTGTACTACAATTTCTAGACAAAAATATAAGCCTACATTGGTATCGTCAGTATTGAGCGCCTGCCCTCCAGTACCGAAGGTATTGAAGGCTCTATGTTTTACCGCTACCGCTTTTGCTGTCGTACTATTCTGTTTTTGCGCTGCGATTCTTGCTGAAGAGGCTCCTGCTAATGTAGCCATAATGGCGGATTTAACGGAATACTGTGTCATTGGTGCTGGGCCGGCGGGACTGCAAATCGGCCACTTCCTCTCCAGGGCCAACAGAGATTTTGTCATCTTAGAAAAGGAAAATATTCCCGGCAAGTTTGAAAATACGTATGTCAAGCAAGAAATATTGTTGCTTAAAACTAAAGTGGCGGCGAGGTAGCATCAAGCATGTAGAACAAAAATACTGTAAAAAACAGAATACCAGTAGTAATAATAATTATTGTAGTGAACTTTAGGCAGCTTTTTCGTCCATTATCCTCGTCACAGGAAGCTGATTAGCATCAACAAGCGATACACTGGCAAGACTAACAAAGAGTTCAATTTACGGCACGATTGGAATTCGCTCATCTCTGATGACGACAGCTTACTTTTCACAAAATACAGCAAGGTAGTAACGATTAACGAAGCTACGAACACGTCATATTGTTCAGTTGCGCTAAAACTTTTCGGTGTGACTTCATGTAATTTTAGATACTAGATCAGACAGTAGTATCCCTCGCCTACTAAATTCTCCGCATTCTTTCAGATGACCATTATTTACAGTACTCTTGTACCTACCTACCAACCTGAAGAACAGGCGGTACTACAAAAAGCTTACTGTATTTATTTGTCATCAGAAATATTTTCCTCACGCTGACGACATGCTGCGATATCTGAGCGATTATCAAACGCGCCTGGAAATTCCGGTACAATTCAACACGACCATCTCCAATGTCAGCTTCCACCTGGATAATCAGTTTTGCAGATTCACCATGCAAGACCAAAGAGGAAAAACTCACTGCTGCAAGTACATATTCAATTCATACAAAATATACAGTTCTAGCAGGCGGATAGGTAAATTTAAGACAGGATACGTTATTCGGACAGAATACATGCTTTGTCGTGAATTGTCAGAAAACTTTTTCCCTTACTAAATGCCTAAAGCTGCTTCGTATTGTGTAGTGTAGTGTAGCCTGTACTGTAGGAATTTACTGGTAGCGAATGGAATCGGGATTCCGTCGTATCCGGCGAAATTGCGCGGCGTTGAGCTGACGGAGGGCTACGAGACGATGTCTCTGAACCCGGAGGACTACGACGGACAGTCGGTGGTGATCGTGGGGCGAGGCAACAGCGGCCTGGAGACGGCCATCCACATCTACGGACACGCCAACTTCGTCCATCTGGTCGGCAGAGAACGACTGCGATTCAGCTGGGACACGCATTACGTCGGAGACATCAGGTGATTCTACTGTGTGCATATGTGGTCACTCCCACCCAAGCCTTTCTTTGCAGCTAAGGGAGGGACCCTTTCTTTGCAGCTAAAGGAGGGAGCTAGCAAACCAAAAAACTGCCGCGCCTTCCACGTCCGATTTTTTGGATGTTAGAAGAAAGGCAAGAAATATTTTGTGAAGCGATTTTTTCCCAAGAACTAAATTTTCCCAATTTTTACATTTTTGTTCCATCTACGTATGAAAGGCGTAAGCACTGAAGCCCCTGCTCGCTCACTTTTGTTTCTAACAGTGCCCGCATCGTTTCTTTGAGCATAACATCTCCTTTCTCTTTACAGGGGTGTCAATAACGAGATACTGGACGCGTACATGTTGAAGTCGTTGGATGGCGCTTTTGAAGTCAGTTCGGAGGATGTGGAGATACGTCGTAGGCCAGAGGACGGGAAGCTGATGCTGCTGAGTACTATAGAAGATGATACCATCAATACGCAGGAGAATAATCCAGTGAGGGAAGGATACGATCGCATCATTCGATGTCTCGGCTTCAAATGGGACAAGAGCTTGTTTCACAAGTCAGTTAGCTTTGAAGCGAACCACCACAATGTTTGCGCGTCGTGGAGAGAATTCTCATGTGCCGCGTTCAGATTAGAGGCGTACGTCCGACGTAAGGCATGGTCATTGGTCAGCCACTGACTTTTTCCACGTCGGACGTACGGACATCCGCCTAATCTGAACGCGGAATTAATAGGCTGGCAGGGGGGTAGGTAGCCGACAAAAACCTGAGGCGCAAAATGCCAAATTCCCCTCTTTGCCTGCCACCTTTCGGCACCTCTTCGTATCTACCATACAGTAATTTTGCGCCTCTGGCAGCTGAATTTTGGGGCGCAAATGGAAAACTGGGGCGGAAATGCGCCTCAAGTTACCACGTACCTACCCCCCAGGCTGGTGCATTGGTTTTTTTTTTGAAATTTGTCGTTGCAGTTCTACAATGCCCAGCTTCTCGAAGCTGATAAAGTCCGAGCGCGGTCGTGGAAAATTCCCCGACATCTCGTTCGATTATCAGTCAACGGAGTTTCCAGGCATGTATTTTCTGGGCCCCTTGGCACATTCGTTGGACTTTCGTAAATCAGCTGGCGGATTCATCCATGGCTTCAGATACACAGGTAGGTACAAAGTACTGCACATTACGCCATGTGTTGTTGTGTACGTACGGGTACACGTGAGTAGTAAATTGACACGCTTTTTAATACCTTGACTGAGAAAATTTTTTCCAGCAAGGGCGCTGCATCACCTGTTGGAATGGGCCAACCATAGAATTCCCTGGCCTTCCACTACCAAAACTTGGGACCAACTGGCTGCTACGCTGCTGAATCGAGCGAATGAGGGATCCGGCATCTATCAGATGTTCCACAACTTGGCAGATGTGGCCATCATTGACTGGTACGACCACCATATTTCTTTCTAACTGTATTTGCTGATAACGTTTGGACCGGACGGCAAAATGTCCCATTTTCGTGGGCGAAATACGGGAGTTTTCCGGACAACTCTACGTCAAAGAGTTTTCTTATGACGTAACGCCGGATAGGATGGAACTAGAGCGTCTACGAGCCCAGTGAGGAGGTACAAGAGGTTGAGCTGTGCTGTCATATTATAGGGGCGTTATCCCGCTGCGTTGCGTGTTCGACTCACGCACTGGCCGCCCAATTTTTTTCAGGCTACTTCTTTTGTCCTCGCATCTTTTATTTTATGACGTCAGTTCGTTTTTTCTGTTTCTCAGGGATACCAAGACCTTTACTTATCTGGAAGAATTTCCACTCTATTTGATTCCGCAACTGGTGGAGAAGACGGGTCACGTGTTCAATGATGAGCATCACGACTTGCTGGTTCTGTCTCTGGAGTACGGCGCCAATTTCTCTCGACCCGGCAAAGATCACTTCGGTTTCGATCGCGCACACGCGGACGTGGACGAAGCGCACAAATCCAACTTCCTTCATCCCGTCATCTATTTCTATCGACAGCTGCCTACAGGTAAATATTACACTCTTCAGATCTTATCAGAAGGTCACTAAAAGTAGTGTCTTCAGACGACAGCAAGAAACAAAAAACGTGGACTTGTTTTGTTAGGTCACCGTCAGCTTTTTTATGCTCTTAGTTGGGTAGGTAGGTAGGTATTATGTAGAGTACTTACAAATTCCTCGAAAAATGGCATAATAAAGTGCATACAGTAGGCCTATGTGATGTCCGTCCAACTGAATATGAGACGCCTAAATCATTTTTTTTCTACAATAATTAGCAAGAGTCCCTCCCTGTAGTTATTGGTTGAAAGAGGAACCGGCTCCAGCAGGAAATAAAATACCAAAATTTACACTACAGTAGGTCGGGTTCGGGGTGCCGTCGCTCATCTCGCATTGATTGTGCGCTTTTTGCAGAATCCAAGTTGAAGGAGCTGAATTACAAGAAAATGCCAGTACCTGACGGCGTTCATCACATTCTCGAAGATTTCACCACCATATTCGACGGTCCGACCATTCATTTGATGCCGTTGAGGCAATTTCTGGAATTTTTCCTCGGTGAAGATCTGAGGCGTTACTTCCTGAAGACATGCATGAACTTCGCCCTCACCACCGCTAATCTCATGACGGATCAAGTTTCACTTCCGCTTGCATGTGGCGACAGATCGCTGGCTGCAGATGAGTCAGTTTTTAGCTTTCTGTAACATTCCAGATGATAAGGTTCCAGATTTCTGTACGGGGTGGGGTATATTCCCAATTTTTGAATAGAGAATTGAATAATTTATGAGTTCTTGATTGTTTTTCTGCTTTGTTATGGCATGCTCGAATGCTAAAATAGTACTGTGGAGCTTTACGGACCAGTTGCGCTAAGGAATTGTGGGTGGCCGCGAGCTGGCCCCACTGTATTAACGAACGCGTAACTTATTATAGCAAGCAAACGCAGCAAAAACGTATCGAAATGCAGTTTCATATTTTTTCTCCTGGTGGACGGTCGGGTCTAGCCGAGTCTCTTAGTTAGTGTCTCCAGTTTTATCCTCAGATTCGTCTTCGTTCCAGCTTTCGAAAATGCTAAATTCTCTACTTTTTATCAGTGAATCATTAGCAGAATGGCTTCACGGACCTCAAAATGCGGAGGAAGAAGCCACGGCGAACAGCAGAAGGGGGGATACTTTGTATGCGAGCGTCAGATCAGAAGAAGCCAATAGTAGCAGCGAGACAACTGCTCAATCTTTCAAAGACTGCCCGTCATCGTTTCGGGGTTCTGCAGGATCCAGGAGCACTACGAATTCCTCGTGGATGGTGCTGGATCAGGATCAGACAGATATGAGCAAGACGGCGTCGGTTTTGTGCGAAAGAATGGCCGCAATCCAGTGGCCTAGCCCCATCTCAGGGAAAGTGGAACCTGCTGCGGGATTTCGAATGTCAATCGGGGAGCTTCAGGTACTGCACAGATACGAGAATCTCAAAGTAACCGATAGAAACGAAAAAAAGAGAATACGTAAAATTGTGCCTACTGTACCCAGGGGGTAGGTAGCCGGCAAAACCTGAGGCGCAAAATGCCAAATTCACCTCTTTGCCTGCCACCTTCCGGCACCTCTTCATATCTACCATACAGTAATTTTGCGCCTCTAGCAGCTGAATTTCGGGGCGCAAATGGAAAACGGGCGGAAATGCGCCTCAAGTTTGTACCACATAGCCTACCTCGTCTGACAAACGAACTGCACCTAAAAGCCCATACGTCTTTGGTGTAACAAAAATTTATAGGAAAGTTTCGCGGCAGGAGACAGAGTGAATCTTCGCCGCAGCACCTCGGAATCTACTGTCACGTCCGGAGGAGATACAATTTCTGAGAGCACGACGGACGCTGCGCCACAGATGATACCCGATCCATCTTTCGCTTGGCAAAGACGCTGCAATTTGGCATCCGTCACGCTTCAGATGGAGCCGCCGTTTTATCCGGAAAGTTCAACTCCCGTAAAACCCGTTCACGACTTCCAGAAAGATTTGGATGAGCAGCCTCGATCATCCAAATATGAAATCGCATCAAATGGGACGGAGGAAACGGATAATGAAGGAGAAAGGGGCAACATGAGACGATGGAAGGCGCGAAGCAGCTTGAATCTGACGACGAAGACTAGTGCGGGGTCGGAAGAAAGGTCGGAATACCCAAGTAAAGAAATATCCAACTGGGGCTCGAACCCCAGCCAGAGCCACGCGCAATGCTGACGTACTACCACTGAGCTATGCCGCCACGCCTTTCTAAAACCTCAAAACTGCCCCTTTTATACATTATAGAACGCTTTGTTTTGTATACAGCCGAGACAGACGAGCACACCTTGGCTGAATTCACGTTCACACCGAATCAACAACTATCCGTTTCTGCGACGGCCTCTGGAATCCAATCGCAATGGCCCCATCAGCAGCAGTCGACGATTGTGCACTTCTCACAGTCCACAAACAACTGGAACTGGAATTCGGCCCGCTATGAGAATCACACCGTGTCTACACAGGATTTGCGGATGGCAGAGCGGTCTTGTGGATGGGCATTGGGCGCGAATAAATCGAGAGCGATTCGATCACTCAGACCTCCCTCCTCTCAGCCCAAGATCAACAAAGCCGCAGAGTTGAGAATGATGGCGAGCAGGAACGGAGGCAATAGTGTTGGCAAACGCTCCAACTGGCTGTGATTGAGTGCAAGTAGTGGTTTAGCAGTCGTAATGAATGGACAGTCCTAACTTCGTTGTGTTTGTTCATCGGGCAGTTTCTACTTATGGCGTAAACAAGATATAGCGTAGTGGTGTACTTTGCGAGCTTTAGAATACTATCATATCCATGTTTTGTCCGTGGAATAAAAAAGATCAGATCATCAGGAACGCCCGAAGGCCGAAGAAGAAAATAAATTGAAAAGCAAGTCGCCAGAGTTGCCAATGTCAGTACTATAGTACTAGATTTGGTACTATTTTGACTTGTCTAGTACTCAAAAATTGGCCTAGTACTTTTAGTACTATTCTAGTACTATTCGGGTGGAGGCTGGGGGAAGGGAAAATTTTCAGCTCAGTATGGGAAAATGGCCAATTTTGACGCATGTTTGGGCATATTTTCAAAATTTTCTCGCCTTCGGCGAAGGTATTCACCAATATCTTTGAATACAATAACCTCAAAAAGTAGCGAAAAGCACAAAAAATGGTGAAAAACGCTCAAAAATCATGATTTTCCTTACAGAATTACATTACTAGAGCTACCCCATTGCCTGCAATCGCAAATTTTACCTCCCCAAAATTGATTTAGTACCAATTTACATCGGTCTAGTACTATTGGCTCCTCAAGACCTGGCAACCCTGCAAGTCGCAAGTGGAAGACATAGAGCCTTCAATACCTTCGGTACTGGAGGGCAGGCGCTCAATACTGACGATACCAATGTAGGCTTATATTTTTGTCTAGAAATTGTAGTACAACAAAAGCCACGAGACGCAGTTAAAATTGCCACATGGTTCCAAAAAGACTACAGTTCATAACGTTCGAACATGTACCCCTAGAGCGCGCGCTACGCGCGCCTGTCGCATTCCTTTTCCCACGCGGCGCGCGGCGCCGTGCGCAGCAAAGCGAAGCGCTCGCTCTAGGAGTACATGGCTTGATTTTTGAATCGAAAATTCGAATCACAAGAAGATTCGTACGAACGAAACGAGAATCGGATGTGTTCTTGAATGGACAAGGAAGGCTGTGGCATCGAAGGCACATGAAAAATGCCCAGAAAGTGCTGCGTTGAGGGCTGTGGGAATGGTTATGATATTCAGCCGGCGGAGGAGACGAAAAAGTTCTCATATTGCAAAGTTCCGCCTTCCGGCGCAATTAGAACTGCATGAAGGAGAAGATTCATCGTGGTACAGGATCAAATTATCAGAAACCGTGGTGTACAACGAAAACCAGCTCCGTTTGCTCAAGACATTTCAAAGAAAGCGACTTTGTGGAGTTAAGGTGAGTATCAAGGTTATGTATGTATGTGTATGTCACATACATATTATGTATGTTATGGTGTTATCAAAAATTTATAATTGGGATTAGGGGAAGAATGGAGGACGTAGTGTAAACGAAGGAGGCAATCACTGACTCACATTCTTCGTTTACACTACGTCCTCCATTCTTCCCACAAGAATTATAAATTTTTGGTGTTATGTATGTCACATACATATACATACGTATGTACATGCGTCTCGTCAATGCATACTGTAATGTTCCGTGTATAGCCCCTCTCGTGTATGAGCCCCCCTCGTGTATAGCCCCCCCCCCCCCTAATCGGCCACTAACGTCTTTTGCCCTCATGTATAGCCCCCTATTGCGAAACGCGAAAAGCAAGAGAAATCCAGTGTGTTTGAGCTAAAAACAGCGTTTTTGAGGTGTTTTGACGCATAGGAGTTTATCTGCACCTCATTTGGACCAGTTCTGATCATTTTGCAAGTGATATCTCTTCAAGGGAAAATTTTTGGTAGCAAAAATTTCACAATTTTTCAAGTTAACCCTCTTCGAAATCCCAGGCGTCCGCTTGTCCGTGGACACCCGGCGGACGGGGTTTGCCCCGTCCGTGGACGGGGTTTGTTTTTCAAGGGAAAACAACGAAAAGTCGGCTTCCGTGGTAGTCTAGCAGTGTCTGAAGCTGGATGGAGCGGAGACTTACTTACTTGAAGGAAGCTTTTGATTTTCACACCTTGTACTGTACAGGGTGTTCATTATTTCGACTCGAAACGCGAATAGCTTATAGCTTTTGACGATGCGAGAATTTTAAAAAGTCATGTATGGCAAAGTTGCTTAGTTTTTGAAGACGAACAAAAGTGAATCAAGAAAATTTTAATTTAACCCCTACCATAATAAGTGTTGGCCACATACGACTTTCAAATACACGGTAGGGGGTAAATTAATATTTTTCTGATCCAGTTTTGTTCGTCTTCTAAAACTGAGCAACCCCCTCTCTTGTATAGCCCCCCCCCCTAATCGGGGCTTACCATTTGTATAGCCCCATGGGGCTATCTACGGAACATTACAGTATTTACGATATGCGATAACGCGATTGGGTTGGTCGATAGCGACCCGCAGTATTTAGTAAATGTTGGTAATCAGTGTCTGTGGGGTCGTTGACGTAATTGGGTTCCAATTCTTCCTTTTCACTCGCTCCTTTTTAACCCCCTTTGTAATCCCAGGCGTCCTCCTGTCCGTAGCCACCCAGCAAACCCCGTCCGTTGATGGGGCAAACCCCGTCCATAGACGGTGTTTGTTGTTTTTTCACCCCATCTGCGACGGGGTTTGCCCCATCCACGGACGGGGTTTGCCCCATCCATGGACGGGGTTTGCCGGGTGGCTACAGACAGGTGCACGCCTGGTAATACAAAGAGGGTTAACCCTCAAGTAAAGTCGACGACCCCGCAGGTACCAATCCAAACTTTGACTTGACCTTGACCTTCAGTGCAAATTGTGATTGGTAATCAACGCGAAGGTCAGCGCCATCGTCTTTCTTGTTCGTTTCTTTCTTTCTGCGCCGACCTTCGTGTCGACTACCAATCAAAAGTTGCACTGAATATAAAGGTTAGTTCAGTGGGGTCGCCTCGCAACCAAGTACCGGCTCTTGTTGCATATGGTGAATATCAACTTATTTCTATTAGGAGTGGTTGAGTACTAGTATGTAGGCACGCACACGGTGGGCATATATGGAACGTACGAAATGTACTGTAAACCATGAAATATTCGAACGGAAATTTTATTTTCGAACTTTTATTTTTAGTTCGAACAAAAATTATTTATTTTTGTTCGAATTGTTCAAAAATAAAATGCGTTCGAATATTTCAAGGTTTTCAGATGTACCTACTGTACATTGTCTGATAGGTTTGCTTCACCAACTTGCGGCTCTTGGTCCAGGGTGAAGAGGAAGGCTCTCCAGTGATGGACTTTCCCGACTTGCGAGATGCTGAGCTTGGTTTGGACACTCCTATCTCTTCTTTCACACTCAGGCAAGTCAATGAATTTTTGGTGAAGGTGAACTGTGGTGGTCTGGTGAAGCCGAGCCCACTGGATCATGCCTATGGCTTGGCCTGCTGGAAAGCCTATACGGCCATCACTTCTTCCCAGGATCTGAACATGAATGTCATGCGCCATGGCCATCAAAAGCCAGTCTTCCAGCTCGCTGTGCGTCAGCTGATGGAAGAGGATGTTGAATTGGAGGAAATTGCGGTCAATCGTTTGTCATGTCCCAGTGGCCACAAGTTTGGAGAATTGCTGATCTCCAAACTGTTCAACTGCATGGCAAAGAACAAAGCCATCCTTCTTACATCGCTTGAAGAAGACAGACAGCGTAGGGAACGGTTTCATTCAAAGCTTGCGAAGTTGAAAAGTCAGAGAAAGTAGGTAGTGTGGTTGTCGTCTGTTCTTGTTCGTTCCTGCTGCTTGAAATTCCGCTATATTCACTATTGAGAGCCATGTTTTCGCATATGAATTGTGTGGTGTTTGCTATTATGTCGGTGAATGTGTTGCCAAATCGCTTGAGTTTTATGTGAATTATGTGCTACACAGTGTAAATTGCTCGTCGAACCCGTGAATTCGATTTTTGAGGGTGAAACTTGAAAATGACGGTAAGCCTACATTGGTATCGTCAGTGTTGAGCGCTTGCCCTCCAGAGCCGAAGGTATTGAAGGCTCTATGGTGGAAGAGAGAGATGGTCGGATCCTGACATCTCGAAAATGCGCACAGCAGGGAAGAAAGCCACGTTGGATGCAAGGAGAGGCGAAGAATTGAGAGGATGCGACACTTTCGTCAGTTTTCCGCCTGCTTCTGCTGGAAATTTTGTTGTTTTCGGCAAGAATTCCGATCGCCCGTCCGAGGAAGTGCAAGAGATCGTTCATTTTCCTGCTCGCTGTCACGAAACTAATGAGAAGCTTGAAGTGTGTGCATTTGTGGGCATTTTTACTGTTGTTATTTGTATCAGTATGAATTTGAGGGCGTTCGTACATGACGCCGTTTTGCATGAAGGGTGCCGTGGGGTAAAACCGGACAATGGGAAATTCCGGACACCTAATGTCGCGTTCACAACGTACGTCCGACGTATCTGGGAGTACATGGTCGTTTGCGGTACCATGTACTCCTGAATACGTCGGACGTGCGTACGGCGGTCTTGTGAACGCGGCATAAAGCGTTTCGGATATTCAGCTACAAAGTAAACTAGCTATTAGAATCCTTTCAAAAGCAATGCCCTGCAATGCACAGGTATTTGGTCTCAACATAACCCAGGCTTGTTGAGAAAAAGCTTTGTGTCTGTATGAATTCTTGGTATCAGGTTTCCCAGATCAGGATTTTTTACCCCGCGGTACCCTATTTGTTGTAACTTCGTATGCGTGAATGTATCGCATGGATACGTCCATTTATTCTGTCTTCAGTGTACGTTTATCGAGATCGAGCAAGCAGCGGAGACGTGTGCAGTGGTCTTGAGCAAGCCGGCGTGGATGTGGGGCGCTGAGATGGGCGCGAATGAACACGGCGTTGTGGCCGGAAACGAAGCCGTGTGGACCATCCTGAACGATCCAGAGAAAGACGCGGAAGAGAGATTGCTGGGAATGGATTTACTCAGGTATGTACCTACATATAAGTCTGGCCAGTAGTAGGAGTTGGCTATTGGACTCAAGGCGTGTTGCGTTGTTTACTACGCCGTTTCGGCTACTTTCTTCTCCAGCTGCGCGCGACGCACAGGAGAAGAAGGAAAAGAAGGAGGAAAATGCCATGCACTCCTGCCTGACATTTACATACTCAATCTGTAAAGGAGTCCGTGGCACAGGAAACAAAACAGCCGTGAACACCTTGAGAAAGAAGATATAGGAGTGCTTGCGGTGTTATGGAGATCGCAAAGCGAAACTCTGTACACTACGCAACACGCCTTGAGTCCCACTGCCAACTCCTACTGGCCAGACTATAGCGGTTACTGTTCAGGCTTGCTCTGGAGCGCGGTAGAACGGCGTCGGAGGCGATGCGAGTGAGTTGCGAGCTGTTGGAGACGTACGGACAGGGAGGCGCCTGTTCAGAGGAGCAACCGGACATGACCTACCACAACAGCTTCCTATTCGCCGATCCCACTGAGGCCTGGGTGCTGGAAACAGCCGGCTCTCACTGGGCCGCAGAAAGAGTCACAAGTAGGCCCATTACGTATGTAGCACTCTGTTATGCAACTTGTGAATGGTAACTGTAGGGTACAGTTGAACGAATAGCAGGTCCACGCGACTATAGTCTTGCCAATAGCAGTTGGCACTTGGACTCAAGGCGCGTTGCGTAAAATAGATTTACACATGCGGATTTCTGTCCACGCTTCGTGTACTCCTATTTAGCAGAAGTACATGCAAACTACGCAACTCGCCTTGAGTCCAAGTGCCAACTGCTATTGGCAAGACTATAGTTCTGATATGACAGAAACCGTCTACATTTCTAGAAACCACCCTACCTTCCTTCCTGACCCCGTTTTACCCTGTACCCTTATCGCTACTTTACAAATACGTGCAGCTTTGCTGTTTACATATTGCATGAACTTTATCCATTGTATTTTCGGCGTGTGCCGTGTCCACGGCATGTGTCGAATGTAGTACTGTACGTTTGTACTACGTATGTACAGTATGTACTTCGCTTTTTTCGCATAGAGGAACACCGCAACATTTCCAACAACCTGACTATCGCGACAAAGATGGACGCGTATTCGAAAGGATTGCAATCAGAAGCGAAGATGAGCGCGAATTGGGACGGAGTCAGTCCGCTGAACTTTGGTCAGCTGTTCTCTGCCAGCGGAGAAGTCAGGGATCAACCGCGACAGATAGAAGGAGAGAAACTGCTCAAGCAACACGCTGCTGCAAAGGGTAAGGCGGGGTGATTGGCACGGGCGCCGGGTAATTTGGGGTGGTAATTACCCGGGGTAATTATTCGGGGTAATTTCCCCGCGGGGTAATTCACTTGGCGTGGGGTAATTTGGGGCACCCCTTCCTTTACTCAATTGATTATGCATAGTCTGGTCAGAGAGAGTTCGCTATGGGACTCAAGTCGCCCTGCGTAGTTTGTATGTACTTCTACAGAATAGGAGTACACGAACGAAGAATAGACAGGGATCCGCATTTGTAATCCTATATTATGCAACACGACTTGAGTTCCATAGATAGCGAGCTGGGAGCGGCCAGACTATAGGGGGACGATGGTGAATTCCAGCGAGTGAACTACCACCAAATAGCAGAGCATATTAAGAAGATTTTGCAACCACAATCGCTTATTTTCGTCCTTCCTCAGGTTGGGAGGCCCTAAGTACGTACCTTATTGCGTATATTGTTTAGGCATCGGTGCAACGGAGATGATGTGCATTCTGAGGGACAAACCGAGTGGAATTTGTATGGAGCGCGGCGCAGGTTTCACATCTACCAGTAGCCAGGTATCTGTGCTGCCGATAGACCGCACCCAGCCTTGCGTACACTTCTTCACGGGAACTCCGGACCCTTCGCTCTCAAACTTCAAACCATTCCTCTTTCCTTCTTCTGCTGCCGGACAGAAGAGTGACTGCGGGGCTGCTTCGCCTTTGCTCAAAAGCCCAACTCATCCTTCCAACAAGGATCCTGCCAAAGTAAGTACACAAATAATGGAGTTGTATGAACCTGGATGTATGGTAGTGTGGGTTAAACCCGGCCTTGCGGTAAAACCTTCCGCTTAGTACTTACTCGACGTCGTTCTTTCTAGCCCGGTTGGCCAGGTTTACCTCATCAATGAACACAAACGGTTTTACCGATATGTTATTATTGGATGTGTTTGTGTCTACGTACGTATGTAGGCCTATAAAAAGACCAGAGTTCTTGGGACCCACGTATTATTTATCTCGAGAACTACGCGACGTAGAGCAAAGCGGTCAAAACTCCACGGATAACTTTAGCTCGCCTCTCCAATAAAAAAAACCGTTTGATTCTATCTGCTCTCAGTGTCGAGATCTCGCCGATTTCCTTCAGCACTGAAATCGTGTCACCATTTGGCAGACGCTAAACCACGCAAACCACGACACCCCACGACCCTGTACGCCCGATGCCAATTTTTCTTGTTTTCATCATGTATGCATATTTCTACCACTTTTGATTTTTCGGGCCTTTGCGAGGTTTAGCATTGCCCAATGGTCCACGCCCAATTTGGCGATTTTAGTACTGAAGGAAATCGGCGAGATCTCGACACTGAGAGCAGATAGAATCAAACGGTTTTTTTATTGGAGAGGCGAGCTAAAGTTATCCGTGGAATTTTGACCGCTTTGCTCTACGTCGCGTAGTTCTTGAGATAAATAATACGTGGGTCCCAAGAACTCTGGTCTTACTTTAGGTACTGTTGGCATTATCGATTTGCCTGTTCCCCTACCAAAATGTGAGTATCTTACACTACGTGCGATGCATGTTTCAGTGCCGACCTCGATTCGCTTTCCAAGTGGATCGTGCTCATCAGTTGTACGCCGCTCACGATGCAGCCTTGCACGCTGCTTCTACTGCGAAGATGTTGACAGAGGTGCGAGCGTTGGAAAGGCGCAATTTGGAACGCGCACTGCGTATAGTATCGTCGTCTGGAGAGCAACGAGTGTCCAACGTGGAGACTTTTCATGCTGCGGCGCAAGCGGAATTTGACATCTACAAACAGTACGTAGCAGAATGCAAATAGAACATACGCAGCAGAATAAGGCAGTATGTAGGCCTACCTAACCTACAGTGGTCTTATCACGTTGAATGAATGATGATGGTTGTGTTCTGCAGTATTTTTGTCTTCCTACGGGTACAATGCGAGGCAGCTAAGTTTGATCTTTTAGATACCGTAATGCAAAACTGTAAATTTCGTCATGGTTTGGTGATGGTTGTGATCATAAGGGCGCTAAACAGGTGATGAGTAAACTCACGGTGATTTCATGTTGATTTTGAACTGTGTGCTTTCATCTGGCCAGAGAGAGTTCGTAATGGAATTTAGGCCGTGCTGCGTAAAATAGGGACAAACGCAGATTTCTGCCCATGCTTCGCGTACTCCTATTCTGCGGGAGGAGTGCATGCAAACTGCGCAGCACGGGCTAACTGCCCTTGCGAACTCTCCCTGGCATGCCTGTCTTTTGTTTTGCTGTTTTGTGATTTTGTCACATGTGATCGATCGAGTGGGTTTTGGAAAGTGACAATCATAAATTGACGAATAGGCCTATGGTAGATAATACATTTTTGAAATAGTGGCATCTTGCAATTTGCTTCAACATCAGCGAGCTGTAATGGTCAGCTACCAATACTTCTTGTACTACTATGAAGAATAGTGGTACGATACAGTCACTAGTCGACATCAGACAGGTCAATTACTCGCACCGATAGCTCGTCGTTCTTCCGTGTTGAGGAGCCGACATGCTTCAACACGTAAGGATGCTAGCTCGGTGTTGAGTAAATTTTGCTTGTCTGATGTCGACTACTGTTACATAATGGTATGGTAAGCTAGCAGTGTGCTCGTACTTTTCAGAACGGATAATGAGGATAAAGGCCAAAGTTATGCTGCTCAGGTTTGCGCAAAGTAGTAGGTCCTGTTCCGGTTCCAGTTATTGTTATGGGCCGAATGGTCTCTACAAAAGTGAGGAACGCTTCGTTGGAGTTCTGCCCCACCCACTGAAATATTACATGGTGCGAAAATGTTGTGCATGTTTCTAGTCGGTCCACTGAGACAAAGATGCTGAGATTTCTAGATCGCGGAAGACAGTTTCCGCAAAGAATAGCACAAGAATGCCAAGGAATTGTCCTTGTGCTTTCGCTCAACAAACCGATCTTACGCGACTTTGGAAATATCAACATTCTCTCTAGCACATACACTGTACATTCCTGTAGGACAACTAGCCTATGCATTGCGGCATACGTGGGTTTGTAAGCAGAGAACATAGAGACGAATGAAATGAACAAGTGGGGGTTTGTGTTTTTGATGCAGATTCCTAAGAAGAAAGCGAGTATGTCCTATGGACTGCAGGGCACCAATCATTTGCTGCCAGGCACTGGGAAGGTTGCGGCTAAACTGCCGGTGAAGATGCATCTGCAGAAGGATAAAGTCTACTCCTGGTGCTCATGCGGCCATAGTGGTCGACAGGTAATGCAGTCTATTTACGATATGCGGTAACGCGATTGGGTTGGTCGATAGCGACCCCGCGGAATTCAGTGAATGTGTGGATCGGTGTCTGCGGTGTCGTCGACGTTATTTGTTTTCAATTCTTCTTTTCACTGGCTCCTTTTCCGCTCCCAAATGATTGACCAAGGTCGACGACCCCTTTAGACACCGATTCAAACTTTCACTAAATACCGCGGGGTCGCTATCGACCAACCCAATCGCGTTAGCGCATATGGTCCATACGCGTACACAGGCAGACGCATAGCGATTTCCAACAGTGCGAAGGCAGTTATCCAGGAGTTGCGTTTATTAGGGGCCGTGGCTGCAAGGTAAACTCGTGACTTTGATGTTTCGGCTGGCAGTACAAATTGATGATTTGGGGTCGATATTGGAAGAAAAAGGGTTCACTTTGCGTCCACGCTCCGTAATAACTCAACTCACCAGGGACAATGGATTGATGCAGTCCAATATGAGCCGTAATTCCCGTAAAGTAGCTTGAGTTGTCTATTGTTTTGGTTTCAGCCATTGTGCGACGGTACACACAAGCGAGAAGGCGTGCAAACTCAGCTGAGGCCGGTACGTTTTATTCCCGACAAGGAAATGGAGGTCTGGTTTTGCAACTGTAAACAGACGCAGAATCGGCCGTTTTGCGACGGGTCGCACAAGACGCTGAAGAACGTCGTCACCAAGTCACAGCTGATAGGGACTGGCCTGAACACCACTATTCCAGCTGATGCACCGGAGAGATAGCATTTATTCGTTTTCGTTATTGTACTATTGTGTGCAAGACGTACTACATTAAAGGCAATAAGTATACTTTTGCGTATATTCGTAGTGCAGTTCGTTGTGGTTGATTGGTACGCAACTCACTGTCGCTAGTTTTTCATCTGGTTCTCGACAAGAGATAAGATTGGGGTGACGACCGTTGTGATGATGTGATAGATAAGTTTCAAGAAAGGATTTCGAAAGGAAATTTTGCTATATTTTTGGTGCTCTTACACGGGTGACAAACCCCTTGTACATGCTTGACCCATTGCTTTGGGCACAGTTCATACCATCTATTTGCACATCGCTAATTCATGTGGTGCTGTAAACGCGTCATGTTTTGCTTGTTATTTCAACAGCGTATATATGAAGCTGAGGCTTGCTTCACTTCTATTCTATGGCTATGTTCACGGGTTGTGCTGTCTCGCTCGCTTTCTACTGTCCAAGCTCGACATAGCCGAATTGGCGCCCAAATTGCACCAGTTTTTGACCGAAATCGTCGCCACTGTGCAAGTGTGCGCCCCAATTTTCGATGTGGACTTCATCCTTGAAGAATACGGCCTGCTAGGGGACTGTTCTTAAATAGATATGCTACGCTAGAGAAGGCTAGTGACGATTATAGACCATAGTAAATCAAAACAGGTCGATTACGTAGCATATGGGAAGATAATGTTGGGGGAGGGGAGAGATGGTTTGCGTTTGAAAGCTTACCTTTGTTTATGAACTCTGGGGGTGGGAATGGTTTGAAAGCGCACCTTTGTTTATGAACACGGGATGGTTTGAAGCGTACCTTTGCTTATGAACAATGAACACGGGGGGATGGCTTGAAAGCGTACCTTTGTTTATGAACGGTCCCTTAGGTGTATTCCTGGAGATATTTCTATTGGAGTGGCTCAATTGGCAGTTGGTGAGCGACGAGGCTACTGGGCATCCATGTCACATCGTATCAGATGAGTTTCTGCTCATCTCTACTGATGGCAGTCAACAGGGTGGCAATGGCAATGTAGTGGTTCTGCTGTCAGGTCAGATGTTGGGTGCGTGGCTGTGCTTTCCCTGCGCGGCTGCCTTCTGGATGCTGCATCTTCATCCCTGTCATACGCATGCGCTCTACACTCTTCAACCGTGTGAAGTCGATCTTACGGTGAGCTCGTGGCCCATAAAATTGTTGGATCCTGCTGTTTTACTGTTGTGTAGAAGTGCGTGTGCACGGTTTCTGTTTATTTGCAGGTGCCAATATTCACTGGCTTTCTCATCGAGTCAATCGGGATGTTTGTATGCAGATATGCTGAGCTTGCAATCACGGATCCCAGTGTCACTGCCGAAATCAATAGCTTCATCAATGCACTGCTAACCGTTCTTGGTAAGCACATGCACGCAAGTATGCATTGCACCTGTCTAACCTCGTCTACTGTACGTACGTACAGTACTTCCTCCTTGTAGTGTAGGCCTATAATCAGACACCTTACCTATCCTTCGTTGCTTCATTCAGGTATTCGATTGACCGGTATGTACCTAAATCCCATGTGTGCAGCTGCGTGCATTTGGAATTGCACTGGGCTCTCACCCAAAGGCCACATCGCTGTGTATTGGCTGAGCTGCTTTCTGGGTTGGTTCCTAGCTGAACGTCTCTACCAGAAATCCGACTGCCTTCTAGTCAAATGCTTACAGTACGTGTAGAACTTACTACAGTTATAGTACAAACAAATGACCATGTTGCTGTGCCTTTAAGTGCTTTAGCTTTCAATCAGGTAGCTTACGGAGGAGCAGTGCTGATAATGATATTAAAGCTGCTAGGTACATATATTAAAGCTGCTAGGTACGTAGTAGGTACAATTTGATATTCAATGATTAGGTGATATAGGGTAGTATGGGGTAAACCCGGCCCCCCAAGCAGTTCTCAGGAACCAATGCCTGAACCAAAACAAATCACATGGCATAATATACGTGGTTAGGCCTTAGTTAAACGTGCCAAGTTTGACTCCACTGCTGAACGTCTTTGAGTTATGGTCAATTTTGTCTGTTGCTAAAACACGAGCCATGGGGGGGGGGGGGGGGGGGGGGGGTAAACCCGGCCCCCTAAGATTTAGGCCGTTTTTAGGCAGGCCAAGCAAAATTTTTACGGCAGTTTTTTTCAAGATGGAAGCCAAGCTTATTCCCAACGCCAGTAGTTACAAAAATAACAAATTAAAAAATTTCTTTCCGATGCATGAAGGGCATGAATGAGACTACTCTATTGACAGCTCATCTCTTAGTACTGGGGGTAAACCCGGCCACCCATCATTTTGTCTAATTTGAACCCAGGCTATGTTTTATCAGTGTGGCGTGTTAGACAAGAAGCATAAGCAATTGGACAGCAGCTACCAATTAGTCAGCTAGATAGTTTAGGTAGGTAAAAATGGTGTGAATGGACTACTTTGCTGTCAAAATCTTTCAGTACTGGGGGGTAAACCCGGCCACCCAGAGAATTTTTAAACATTTGCAGGAACGTCTCTTCCCTTGAGAAAACACAAGAAAATATTGTTAGATAGCTGAACGCACTTTCCTAATTGCTTGCGCGCTGATATGGCAGCCGTTTAGGATGGCAGTAGTTAGCGCTGATGAGGTGGCCGCCGGTTTACCCTATACTTTAGTACAGGAGTTAGGTGGCCGGGTTTACCCCACTAAGTACTGAAATTGTTTTTTGCCATATCTCCAGTACCAGTGGGGCGAATTAGTTGAAACTGCGCCTGGGGGTTGGGTACCATGTCCCCTTACCCCCCCACATACCGGGTGTTCATTTATAACATACAGGGTGTTTTTGCGCAACGTCTAAATTTTGGTCATTTTCGACCTTCTGTTGAAAAACGTGAAGCCGTAAGCTTGATGTTTCAGCAAATGACATGCCAATTATTAGCTCATTTGAAAGAGGAGAGTTCAACGAATCGATTGGTATCCTACTTGTCTCAATCGGTCCATTGGTTCCTGAGATATGAAGCCCTGAAGCTTAGGCGGCCGGATTTTCCCATGGCCGGGTTTACCCCATAGTACCCTAATGAGATTTGCTTTACTTGAGGATGGCTGCTGATAAAAATTGCTGTACGTTACGTTACATGATTGTGAATATGTGACCTAAACGGTGCGGGAGAAAAATTCGCGAGTAAAAAGCATGAGACAACTCTCGCTGGACGGACTTATGCTTCTCATTTACGAGAAAAGAGCATGCTGCAAGCATGAACACTGCATAAGACAAGAAGCATAATTTTTGCTGCCATTAGGTATAACAGTACTGAACTAACATGACTATGCGTCATTTTACTTCAAAGTATCTAATCAAAATGTGAACCCTGTTTCAAAACAAGTCATCCTCACCACGAGAAAAGAGCATCAATTTCTTGTCTTCGCCCGCAAATGCCGTTTGTATCAGAGGCGAATGAGCAGTAGGGATGTAGTGATAAGAAGAGTTGCTTTTGTTGCCACCAGAAGAACAATAATCCCGTCGTCTTCCACGCTCTTCGCTGTCGTCTTCAGACCAAGAATAGATAAGCGGCAAGAACTGTACACTGCCGTCGGACCAGACCACCGACAGCAGCGACCCCTGGTGAGGGAAGGCGGGTTGAAAAGCGAGCAGCTCCGCATGAGCGAAACGAGCGCCGCGGATGAAGCCACTAGAAAAAAGAAAAGCAAGAGTACATAAAAGCTCCGAGTCAAAGAAAAATGGGTTGAAGAAAGTTTCGTGCACTGATTGATTACCCAGTAAAGTGTAGCAAGCTTACCATCCAAGAAGCTGAACTGACGGTTCCCAACTGACCGAGAACAAGGCAACGAGATCTGGGTTTTCTGAAGAACAAGACAAAAATAGGTCAGCATAAGTGTGATGTAGTAGGCCTTTACCGTATTTACCGGTTGTTATATCTTTCATTTATGTATTGTGGCGTGTGGACTGGCCCAGGTTTTTTTCCACAAGTCCACGAGTTCCGTTTTATGAAAGAAGAAAGACCCAAACGTACACAGACGGAAGGGTCGGCCAAAAAATAGATTTCAATAGAGTTTCACTCCGCGAACGCCAGCCACAAAAGACTGTTGACACAAGGGAGACACTCGAAACAGCAAGTTTCCAAGTTGCATTTTAATTTTAATTAATTTTAAAAAATCGAGAGGGGCTATGTACATGTGGCTATGTATATGTAGGGTGGGGCGATGCATTGGGGGTGGTTAGCTATGCTTGGGACATATTACGGCGCAATTATGTAGATAATGTACTCTCCCGAAAAATAGGAGTAAGTGAACCAAAAGCAGAAATCTGTTTGTCTTTCCATTTACCTACATACAGCGCGAGTAAAGTTCCATGAAGCGAACTCTGACTGGAGAGACCGTACGTTCGTATTATTAGTCACGTGCTCACCCCTGAAGGAGATAGCCAATCGCCTTCCGTCGTCCGACGCTACCAGTTGCTGCGCGTGACCTCCGACTGTCACCTCCGCAGCCTCATCCTCCGTCTCCACACTCACCGCGCTCAGATCATAGACGGCGTATGCAGACGAGCTGCCTCCATCAGCCTCCATCCGTCTGCTCCTACATACATACAGTACCAGGACTGACGGTACGCATAGAGAGAAACAGCATGTTTTCAACTGGAGCAAACAAGTGAAAAATGTCAGTGGGGCGCCACACACACATGTGAACTTCGAAACGAATTCGGAGCGCTGACTGTGCTGCAACATGTAAAATCTCCAAGTTCGCACCGAAGTCGTTCCGTTTTTCCAAACGAATAGGTACGCGTGAACAGCCGAGTTCTCAAACCGAAGTCACTCCACTCCGATCCGAACTCGGTCCGAATTCGCTCGGAGCTTACTCGCAGCTCGTGTATAGCGCCCCAGTTGTTTATCATAAATAAAAATAATGCTAGCATACCGATAATGAAGGCTATGCCGTCCGCCAGTTGCAGATCCCGAAATATTCCCGCCGTCCGCTCTCTTCCCGCCCGACAGAAGATGCCTCCTGTTCCGTTCGTTTTGCTTCTCCTCCGTTAGTATTCCATCATGAAAGTCGACAGCGAACAGCAAGGAACTGTGTTCGGTGGCGAATAGAAGGACGCGGCCATCGGACGGTGACCAGACGGCCGCCGAACACACGCCCTTCAGTCCCCGCCACGTTTCGCACGTCCAGTCGCTCGTGTGCCATACTCTGAAATATACACGAGTTGCGTCGTTTTTGCTATGGAAGGTGGTCGCAAGGTTGCCCCTTTTTCAAATCGTGTCCAACCCTTCCAGTCTTAACACAAAAGTACTCTGAAAAGGCGTCATTGTTGACAACAAGTCTCTCAGTTGTTGTCCGTTTGTTGGTCAATTATGGTGTTGTCGGTTTCTTGTCCGTTTTTGTTTTTGGTTTGTTTTTTTGGTTTGTTTTTTGGTTTGTTGTCAGTTTGTTGAACGGACAAAAAACCGACAACACCCATATACATATATTCGTCAACAAGTGAACAACAAACAAACAGACAACATCTGAGCGACTTGTTGTCAACAATGACGCCTTTTCGGAGTCGACTTGCCATACGCTGTTAACCTTCGGACACTGATCTCAAAATGATGGGAGCATGGACCTGACCTGAACCAAAAATTGATAAATTCTTGCCTGAACTGAGCAGTGGAGTGGCAACTGAGCATTTTGGTGCCACAAGGAGAAAAGAGCAGGCGCGGAACGCCACAACCACCCGCAGAGATGACGCTGGAGCACGCGCCAGAAACCACGTTCCATACCTGAACATGAAATCGCGCGAATAGTGAAAAGACTTACAGTACCACTACAGATACTGCAAGTCCAACATACCAGAATATCAGGGCTGGAAGCGGAGGAGGAAAAGAGGAGGAGTTGATGCCAGCGCACCTGATTCACCGGAGCGCCGCTAGAGGGCGGACTGAGCACTTGAGCAGTACTCGGCGCGGGACTGCAACAACAATACAACCAACGAAAATCACTGCTCCGCATTTTTACGCACGTTTGTAAAGAGAGACAGTAGTGGGCTACACACGTGGTGAGTAAACTCACGGTGAATTCGACGGTGAGTTTGAACTTCGAGTTTTATTTTTTGTGTGAAGCATTCTCACTTGCTCCCAAGCGCAAAATTTTTCTCACGTGTCCACACGACGGTGAGTTTGAATTCACGGTGAATTCACTGGCCTCCCTATGCTTCATCGCATACGTACGGGGAATTCCCCGTGAGTTTACTCGCTCCGTGTGTAGCGCACTACTGATGCTGGGAGCGTTCGTACAGTACGTACACAGGTATGTTATGTTCATACATACGTTTATGTGCATGTACTGTACCTATTTTCTACATTATTATGTACATACATGTCTGTAAGCCTACCGAGTGGACACAGACGACGGATCCAAGCTCCATACAAGGATGACGCCATCACAGCCGACAGCCAAAGTTCCATACGAACATGATCTAAAAAAATGGCTTCATTCAGCGTATACAATACTTTCCCACACTGCAGCAAATCATGCAGTTTCATCAGAAACATATGAGCAGTAAAGGTATTTTAAAGGTAAAACATGTTGGCTTACTGCCAATCCATGCTGAGCACATCGCGCTGTAGATGATGACGTAGGGTGACGGGAGGAGCAGAAGACGCACTGGCAGTCGAGTCGATAGAGTACACGCGAACGTAGTCGTTCTTCTGGCAAACTGCCAGCTTCCTACCCGACGAGTGCCAGCACAGGGAGCGTATCCAACTTGATTCCCTGCAGTGGAAATTACACTCGGGGCATGTACTTTGGCGCAAAATCGGCGGTATACATGCCGCGCTTATCGGTGCATAAACCTTGAGCCAAACTTCGACTGTTCTGATATGGGGCAAAACAAGAGGGTGGGGTTATAACACGGGGAGAAGCGATACGCCTCGGTAAGTACTGTTTGTATGTAGGGTACTGTGGGGTAAACCCGGCCATGGGTAGTAAACCCAGCCACCAGCGCCTTTGAACTTGCTGTTTCAGCAAATGATGAACCAAATAACTCAGTTGAAAGCTAGGAGAAGCAAGAATCGATTGCTAACGCTTGTCTCAAACGCTCCACTGGTTGCTGAGATATGCAGCCCTAAAACTTAGGTGGCCGGATTTTCCCATGGCGGGGTTTACCCCATGTTACCCTACCACAAGAGAAAACTGCGAACCCAAAATGTCAACTCTCTCCGAAATGGGCTGGACCGATGGGACCGCAGTCAGACCATTTTCTCTTTGTGTCCACCAGCGCATCCATTCGATTCCGGTCCGACTACAGTCCGACCGCAGTCGGACCGCGGTCCAGCCCATATCGGAGAGAGTTAACACAAATATTGCAAACAAATGTGTCGTACCGTACCAATCGAGCACTTCTGAACACTCGTAAGCCGATTTAGAACTCTGAAAAGCCACAAGAAGCTCTGGCACATAGAATACTAACAGACCTTCTATATGTAACTTAGCTGTACGGTACATACTTCTACGCAGAAAAACCACCACACGTACAGTACGTACAATGCCCAGCAGTTTTTCGGCGACCGCTTTCCACGCGTTGCTCAATGGTGACAGCAGTCTTTCAGACGAGATCATCATCAATCTGTGCGCTCGCGGATATGAGCTGATCAGCTTTCTTGCCAACGCAAGCGAACCTTCCGTCAACCTACAGAAAGATAATATTACAAAATCAATGCATTGCCTCAAAATGCCACAGGCATGCCTCAAAATTAGCGTACACAAATCATGCATGCAGTCCAGCTCCAGCCACTAAGAACTAGCTATATGGAACTCCAATCGTAGTGCGAAAAATAGAAACAAACGCGGATTTCTGTTCGCTCTTCGTGCACTCCTTTACTGCAGAGTACATGCAAACTACGCGAGACAACTTGAACGCCATAGCGAACTTTCTCTGGCCAGACTATAGAATATGACCATAAATATTACTGGCTTGGCTTATGCCATCAACATACATACAGCTACATACGTAGGAATACGTACGCACCACAGCTGCCATAGTTGACTCCACTGTCCTCCAGTGTAGGGGGTAAGGAAGACGCTTTTCATGTCCTCTCTGGACAGCGAATGTTGTAGACCCGCCAATTCTCTTCGACTGATGCTTGGATAATGGGCCAACTGTAATAGAAACATAACATGCACGTCACAACATGCAACTATTCGCTACTTGCGCTAAGAATTTTTTGATCGATGCTGGTGGAGTCATCAATAAAAAAATGCATTGAAAAGCAGAGCTGAGTCAGCTCGCGACCACCCAATTCTAGCTCAATTTAGCAAATAGTAAGATCACTATTTGATTGAAATCGGAGTCCCCCTTTTTTCAGTGCACTTTCCCTAAGCACGCATATGATACCAATCGGTCGCTGTCATCGTCAACGCAATTTTTCTTCGTCGTCGTCGTCTTTCCAATAGCCGGAGCAGGTGGAAATTGAGCCAAACTGCCCATTTTCACCTCTTTCTACGCACAGCTGGCTCTGTCATAAAAGAATCACAGCCATCCACCAAACAATATCGATAGATTGATCAGCAACGATGTAGAAGTACAAAAGTACATTGCGATAGCCAAGCGCTGCAACAAACAGATACAACAACCAAGCCCGCTCAAATCAACAAAACTGCTTTATTTCATCAATCAGTTGCGCGCTACACACGTGGTGAGTAAACTCACGGTGAATTCACCGGTGAGTTTGAACTTCGAGTATGATTTTTCGTGTAGAGCATTCTCACTTGCTCCCGAGCGCAAAATTTTCCTCATGTGTTCACACGACGGTGAGTTTGAAACTCACGGTGAATTCACCGGACTCCCTATGCTTCATCGCATACTACGGGGAATTCCCCGTGAGTTTACTCACCTCGTGTGTAGCCCACTAGTGACAGTCAACAAAAGTGCTGACTTATTCTGAGCCACAATTCCATATTCCTTTCCTACTGCATCATCACATTTTCTCCACCGTCCGTAAGCCCAAAATGGCAAATGAGGTAGCCATCACATCTGCGGTGGCTTCGCACAAGGCCAGGCGATGCATATGAATGTTCTTCACATTGCCTGCAAAAGCAAATCCAGCCATTCATTGTGTCGGCTATTGTCCATTCAGCAATTCGGCCCATCATAGAGAAATATGAATGGGGTAAACCTGGCCATGGGGAAATCCGGTCACCTAAGTTTCAAGGCTGCATCTTTCAGCATCCAGTGGACCGATTGAGGCATCTAATGTATCAATCGATTCCTAGAAATGTCCCCTTTCAAACAAGTTATTTGGTTCATCATTTGCGGAACCACCATGTTCAAAGCTTAGGTGGTCGCGTTTACCTCATGGCCGGGTTTACCCCATACTATCCAACAACAGTGAACAGTTGAAAAGATTTTCTACTGGGTCAAGTATTGCGGGATTTCGCGTTTGCATAATGGGACAGTACCTGCGATGTGAATACCAATAGTGTCAAGAATCCACAAAACGGCATCATTACCCCTACGCTATCACCGTTAACGTCTATGGATTCTTGGTACATTACCGTCCGAATCCTTTTCAATGCAGTAGCAGTCGTTGTAGAAATCCGTAAACACCGTTGCTGTCTCGTAGAGAAATTCGCACAACTGATGCAGACGCAGCGTGTCCAAAACTGACAGAATCACGTCCGGGAACTTCAGGATTGTTTTCGCCAACTTGAATTCGGCCGACACAGACAGATGTCGCTCCAGACCATTGGCTCGCACCCAATCAACCACCTTCTCTCTGGCAACGCCCGCATTGCGCGCTATAGATCTGTAGTACCACATCTTTAGCTTACTGTAGGTCTCGTGTCCCCTGCTAATTGCCAGGAACATTCATGCACACTGCACAATAATGATGGTCGTATGTACAGCACCAATCAGTTCGGAGATGTTGAACACACCTCAACTGATTTATCTCCCCTTGTAACGTACCCATGTTTGCAATCTGCATGCATACCACACGTGTACCCTATGTACTGCACATATCTGTACATTACCTCATCCTAGTGTAAGCGTAGAGCAAGTAGACCGCCGTGTTTCCTTTGTCGTCCAGCATCTATATACGTACATACACAAGCACATACCACTTTCAGTGGTTTTCATTCCTCCTTCAAGAATGAACAGACGCAGTTATGTTTTACTTACTCTGTCGAAAGAGAACACGTAGTCAGAGGTGCGATTATTGCTGAGGTCCGCATATTTTATGCAGCCGAAGGCCACTGCTTCTTGAGCCGCTCGCAACTCCTCAGGAGTCAACACCTGCAAATTGCACATAACACATCATCACACATCGACATGCATGTACACGCTGGTTCATGTTATGGACACAGGAACGTTTTCCACTGCAGAACTAACAATATTTTGACCAGAGAGAGTTCGCTGTGGAACTCAAGTCGTCCTGCGTAGTTTGCACACGTACTTCTGCAAAATTGGAGTAGGTGTACATGAAGCACGGACAGGAAACCGCATTTGTGAACCTATTTTACGCAACAAGACTTGAGTTCCATAGCGAACTCTCAGTGGCCAGACTATAATAATCTCCCATACTTTCTGCCGCTCTTTTTCTTCCAACTTTTGCAGTGAGCGCTTCAGTCCTTCTTCCAACAAATCCGACAATCGTACAGTGTCACCGGAACGCGTTTTGAATTTTTTCCTGCAATAATAATGTGCATGCATTCGCGTATGCTTCTTCGCACACTTTAAAGAAATTCCCCAGGAGTGTTCTCGCTACGTGTGTAGCGCCCTGGACTGGTAGCCATGAATGCATAATCTATCTTCCACTAACAAAATTCTCTCTTACTTGTCTTCGCCAAGCACCAAGCCAAACCCAACGTGTTCCACTCTTTTCTTAGACGGATCATACCAGCCCAAGTCACGACCAGCCGCGTAGATACTTTCCAAGTGCAAACCCTAAAAGAAGCACAAATGCACTAATCATACTGTAGAATCCAGCGCTATGACTGATGCCGCGTTCACAAAACGTCCGTACGTCCGAGTACAGCTTCTATGGTAGCACATCGGACGGATGGACGTCTGTGAACGCGGCATGAAGGTCGTTGATTCATCTTCGGTCCAATCGAATTTCCCCCTTTCTGGGTTGTTAGCACCATACGAAACGAGCGATCATTACCACAAATGCACAACATATCACGGTAAGCAAGCACCTGTACACAAACGGCAGCCAATAGCAGCTCTAATGAGCAGTAGAAGAATTCACCACTATACCTGTCCAGTATCCACAACGTAGAGGATCCAGTCAGCTTTCTCTTCGAAGAGTCTTTGACGCAGAGCGGCCAAATCCGATGTATCGTACGTGTATCCGCCGTCCGATTTCACCACCGTCAACGGAACTTCCTTCCCCGAAACGAACATCACTTTGCGTCCCTCGTCTTCCTTCAGCACACCTGCCCGACAGAAAGAGGAAACGAAATTCATACGGTCCAATAATCTGCCTCTTATGCCGCAGACGTCCGTCGTACTCTTAGATACATACGTCCGTTACGGACGTCTGGTCAATGCGGCATTAGGGTACTGTGGGGTAAGTCCGTTCACATAAGCTCCTTTGACCTTACTGTTTCAGCAAATGATGAACCAAATAGCTCGTTGTTTGAAAGAGGAGAGTTCAAGGAATCGAGTGACATAATATTTGTCTCAATCGGTCCACGGGTAGTTGAGATATTCAGCCCTAAAGGTTGAGTGGTAGGGGTTTCCCATGGCCGGGTTTACCCCATTGTACCCTACTTAGAGTAGACGGCATAGAATCAGTTTCGCCTTTTGCTAATCGAAGAAGACATACAGAACAGCAATGAGCAAGTTCCACAGTTTCGTTTCTTTATGAGCAGTGATGCTTATTCCCGCCCAATTTTACGCAGCCACATCACATTTATTGTATACAGGCGAAAAAGGCGTATGTACGTGTGTACCGTACGTAAATGCATTACCGGCCTGTTCAAGCAGCTTCACAACATCCTTCATTCGCTCCTGGTAGAACGATTCGCCTCTTTCTTCAATACTCACGCCCAACTTGGCATAGATCCTCTCGAAATCTAGGGACAAAATCACCGCTGTAACTCATTTATCCATGCCTTGACTATGCTACGCTGCGTAAACGCATAGCTGGTTGACTGTATTGTCTTATATGGTTCACCTTGCCTGGACACATCGCATATCATCTTCCACGCCTTCACAAAGTCCGCATCATAACTTTGCAGCTTCACAACGCAGTCGTACGCACGCTTCTTAAAGTCGGCGTCTTCATCGAAGCGTTTCTTCGACTCCTACATAAAATAATAGAATAGTTTATGCTTGTTTATGCTTTTTTGCTTTGTTTATGTTTTTGTTTATGTTCACCAAGAGATCATTCTTCTGCACATGGAACTTCAAAGGTTGATAGCTTATAGCGTACTGTGGGTGTGGGGTACGGTCATTTTGTTAAAGGGGTAAACCTGTCCACTCCACCCATGTGGTAAGAGCAGATTTTAGCCCCGGGCCGGGTTTACCCCCAAAGTACCCTGCACATATTGTACATACGCTCAGTCACCTTGTAGAAGGCTTGCAGATCTTGTAGAGGTGGCGTCTCCTGGAGATAGTTGGGGAATGAATCTTGCAGATGTGCAATCAGCATGCCGAACTGGGTGCCCCAATCTCCCACGTGGTTCAGTCGCAGCGTATCGAAACCCACAAACTCCAACAGACGGGACAAACTCTCACCGATGATAGTGGACCTATATGTAGAGTATGCAAATAACGTACATACAGTAAGTACGAACATTGGGGCGCTCCGAGAAAGCTCCGAGCGAACGAATTCGGGCCGAGTTCGGAGTGACTTCGTTTCGAACCGAAACGAACGTCAATTGCTCACACGTCTGCGAATTACAAACTCGACTGTTCACACGCACGTTTGGAAAAACGAGCGAACTCGGAGATATCAGCAACTTCGCGAGAGACTCGAGCATGCCACTATGGAGGGCCGGACCCTCATTTTTCTACTTTTTTGATTTCGTGTATTGAATATAGGTAATCAACCCTCCTGAGTTCGAAAATGAGCTCGGTTTTTTTATTTGACCACGTTTAACCGGAGAAACGGGCTCATTTAGGAAGGGTGGTCAGGGGAAAAGCGGAAAATCGAACATGATCAAATCGACGTTATGTACAGGCGTCCCAAAGCTCAGCCAACAGCAGGGGGGTAGGTACGTGGTAACTTGAGGCGCAAACGCGCCTCTGTTTTCGTTTTCCGTCTCAAATATCGGTGGCTAGAGGCGCAAAATTTTTGGTCCGCTTTTCTGAAATTTTGAAACTCTGACAGTGATGGTGCTTCAATAATCCACTATAATAATGCGATTAGTGCCATACTTGCTCATTGGCAAGTTTTCGTGTGTCCACCCAGTGGTCACTCACTGCTCCATCCATTTCCCTCGCTCTCCCTTTCCTTCCTCCGCCTGCCTTCGTTTTGCCTAAGCAACTCGCGTTTATTCTGCCCGCGCCCTACAGTAGACTACAGTATGTTTTAATCTATGTAGCCTACATGATGTACTGAATGTGCTTGCACCTGCTACTTATCTTATCCTGTAATACATGCGAACTTGTATCAGATTATTGGAAAAGGCACCATTTATGGCTTTAAATTCAAAAATTTCCCAGGGGGCGCTGCCCCTGGCCCCCCCACTGGGGGCTTTGCCCCCAGACCCCCATGGCCTCCGGCGGCTGGGGCTCCGCCCCAGACCCCGTTGGGGGCCTTCGGCCCCCAAATTCCCTACTCGGCTTTTACCCTTTATTTTTTTATTTTGCGCCTCAAGAATTTTTGGGCTACCTACCCCCCTGAACAGGGCTATTACAGCAAACCCTATACCATTAGACTCGGCTTGATTTGCTCTTTTCAATGGTTTACTCGCCGACCGCTTAACCATTACCGTTGGCGAGCTATGAGCAGAAACGCGCAAAATTCGCAACACTGCAAAAACCAGGCAAAATTTGGAAAATCGACCATAGCTTCCCCCCTATGATTTTGACAGAGCTGAAAACTATCTCACCTTGTAGCGCTTGAAATGCTGATTAAGATAGGATATGTCCGAATCTTCTACGCGCGTGGGCGATTGGTTTTATATCGCCTCAAAGTTGGAGCGATAAGTCGAAAAACCAGAGTTTTATACTAAAGTTGGGTACCAATGCTCAGGTGCTGCCACCCAAGCAATGGGCCCATGACAACAGCGAAGACACTGTCAAATGCAGCTTGAAACGCTCTTTTCAACGATGTACTCGCCAACCGCTTAACCCCTACCATTGGTGAGCTATGACCGAAAACAGGCTGAATGAGTAAAACCATGGAAACTGAGCGAAATTTTAACAATTGCCTGTAGCTTCCCTTTTAAAACTTTGACAGGTATGGGAACTAGCTCTTCTTGTAGCGCTTGAAAATCTGATTATGATAGGCTATTTACGACTCTTCTACACTCGTGGGCTTTTGTTTATTTATCGCCTCAAAGTCGGGCAGATTTGTGTTAAAAAGTCTAAACATCGACCATCAGTGCCATGTTTGGGCGCAAACACTTGCTCACGCAGCCCAAGCAATTGGGCCATGACAACAGCGAAGACACTGTCAAATGCAGCTTGATTGTTTTTTTCAATGGTGTACTCGCCAATCGCTTTAACCCTTACCATTGGTGAGCTATGACTGAAAACAGGCTGGATGAGCAAAACCATGGACGAGCAAAATTTCAACAATCGCCTGTAGCTTCCCTTTTAAAACCGGGACAGGTATGGGAGCTAGCTCATCTTGTAGCGCTTGAAATTCTGATTAGAATAGGCTATGTCCGAATCTTCTACGCTCATGGGCGATTGGCTAATATTGCCTCAAGTCAGGCAAAGTTGAACCAAAATGTAAAAAGATGGAGTTTCAGTACTGAGGCTGCATAACATTTACGTTGTCAGTTGCAGCTGCCCAAATAGTGAGGTTAGAAGGAAGGTGAAGACACCCCCAAGTACAGCTTGAAACGCGCTTTTCAGTGATGGTCTTCTCACCTGGTTAACCCCTACTGTTGGCGAGTTATTGGCAGTAAAGGCGAAATTTGAAAAATCATGGACACCATGCAAAATTTTGAATATCACCAGTAACTCAGGTGCTAATTGAAGCAGCAGATCTGAAACCTGTCTGAGATTGTAGCGTTTGAAATTCTGAATAAGATAGGCTATGATTTCAGTTTTTTCCTTGTGCAAATAGGTTAAGAATGCAAGAATAAGAGAATGCAAGTGCAGCTACAGTACTGAAACTCGATTTTGTGACCAATTTGGGCCAATATAAAAGTTTATTGCACACGGACAAACACTGCAATCATAGCCTATCTTATTCAGAATTTCAAACGCTACAATGTCAGACAGGTTTGAGAGATTTGTGCTTGATTAGCACACCTAATTTACTGGTTGATATTCAAAATTTTGCATGGTGTCATAATTTTTCAAATTTCGCCTTTATCCAATAACTCACCAACAGTAGGGGTTAATCTACAGATTAAAGACCATCGTTGAAAAGCGCGTTTCAAGCTGTACTTGGGGGTGTCTTCACCTTCCTTTCTAAGCCTCACTATTTGGGCAGCTGCAACTGACAACGTAAATGTTCTGTCAGCCTCAGTACTGAAAATCCATCTTTTTACATTTTGGTTCAACATTTGCCTGACTTAAGGCAATATTAGCCAATCGCCCATGGGCGTAAAAGGATCAAACATAGCCTATTCTAATCAGAATTTCAAGCGCTACAAGATGAGCTCGGCTCCTATACCTGTCCCGGTTTTAAAAGGGAAGGTACAGGCGAATGTTGAAATTTTTCTCAGTGTCCGTGGTTTTGCTCATCCAGCCTGTTTTCAGTCATAGCTCACCAATGGTAAGGGCTAACGCGATTTGGCAAGTACACCATTGAAAAAAGCATTTCAAGCTGCATTTGACAAATCTGTTTTCGGCTGTTGTCATGGCCCAATTGATTCGGCTCCGAGTGCACAAGTGTTGCGCCAAATCGTGGCACTAATGGTCGATTTTTCGACTTTTTCGCCCAACTCTGCCCGATTTTGAGGCGATAAATGACCGATAGCCCACGAGTTTAGAAGAGTCGTAAATAGCCTATCATAATCAGATTTTAAAGCGCTACAAGAGAGCTCGCTCCCATATATGTCAAAGTTTTAAAAGGGAAGCTACAGGCAATTGTTAGAAATTTTCGCTCAGCTTCCATGGTTTTACTCATTCAGCCTGTTTTCGGTCATAGCTCATCAATAGTTAGGGGTTAAGAGGTTGGCGAGTGCATGCGTTGAAAAGAGCGTTTCAAACTACATTTGGACGGTGTCTTCGCTGTTGCCATGGGCCCCATTGCTTGGGTGGCAGCACCTCCTCATTGGTACCCAACTTTAGTATAAAACTATCGTTTTTCGACTTATGGCTCCAACTTTGAGGAGATATAAAACCAATCGCCCGCGCGCGTAGAAGATTCGGACGTGTGCTATCTTAATCAGCATTTCAAGCGCTACAAGGTGAGACAGTTTTCAGCTCTGTCAAGATCATAGGGGGGAAGCTATGGATCGATTTTCCAAATTTTGCCTGCATTTTTCGGTGTTGCGAATTTTGCGCGTTTCTGCTCATGGCTCGCCAACGGCAATGGTTAAGCGGTCGGCGAGTAAAAACTCATTGAAGAGCAAATAGAGCCGAGTGTAATGGTATAAGGTTTGCTGTAATAGCCCTGTTAGCTGAGCTGTGGGACGC
>JASAMW010005012.1:0-51828 GCA_030247985.1 Epsilonema sp. ZAB3_2
TAGGCATGTTGTCTTGTGCTAGAATGAATAAACCCTAGGAACCCGGCCACTAAGAGTTCGCTGCCTATGATGGAACTCAAGTCGTATTGGTGTAGCGTGCATGCACTTATGCGCAGAATAGGAAGGAGTACGTGAAGCGTGGACGGAAATCCGCACGAGTCTTTCTATTTTTCACTACACGACTTGAGTTCCACAGTGAACTCAAAGTTGGCATAAACAACACACCCGGAAACTGACCTTTTTTTGTGTGCAATGCATAGACAAATATACACGCATACCCATAAGTCCGGCGGGATAGTTGATGTCAGTGCGGACTTTTCCATCTACTTTGATCAGTCGTTGCATGGTGATCTTGCGCGCTTCGTTGTAGTTCAGCGCGTATTTGAGTCGATTTCGTAGAAACAGAATCAAAGGCAGGCATTCGCGCAATTTATGCGGACCAGTGCTGGGTCGAGGAGCCTAAAACACAGAGAAGAACACATAGATAACGGGGGCTTCAGTGGGGTAATAAATAAATACCCCTGGGGTATTCATAGATAGGAATGAACACACCAGAAATAGGTGGCTGCTTGGGGAAAAGAATATTTCCATGGTACTACTGAAATATAACTACATGTTACGCCCCGCCCGACAATTACATACTATTCGTGGGGTGGCGAGGGCACCGGCCGGGGTCACCAGCCTAAACATCAAACTCACAAGTTCACCCAAGCTGCTCCCAGCACATAACGAATAATTCGCGTCGTCCCTGGGCGAACCTGTGACTTTTATGTTTCATATAGTCATGACCTGAGGCCACATCGCGACCACCCAGGAATATTACCACAAGTAGCGCACAGTTACTCAATCGTACATGTGGTAGGCAAATAAAGGTCAGGGGGAAACTTAGACCACCGATGAACCTAAAAGTTTGATGTTGCAAGTAAAACATAGTGCTGAAGCTGTCACACCTTCACGTAGCCTATCAAGCCACGTTGTGGCGAATTGATCCCCCAACTTCTGCTTAAGATTTGGTATTTGCAGAGTTTTTTGTAGTGCAAACCTTTTTTATGTTTGCACAATTTATTTGTTTACTTCATTATAGCAAAAATATATAATTCTGCTTAGTAGGGGAAGAAATCATGGAGGACGTAGTGAAAACGAAAGAAACCATCCCAGGGGCAGATTCGCCCCAATTATTTGGGTTCCGTAAATAATAATATTACTTGGATTCGTAAAATAATATACATAATATTTGGGTTCTGTGACGCTCTGCTTCACGGTAGAAAGTTTATGATGAAACACAACAGTACGCAAGCAGTGATAAAACCAAAGACTGAGAAAACGGGCAAGAGCTTTGATGTATTGATCACTTTTTGCTTTTGGGGTATGGGTTTAGGAATGGATGAGGTCGCAATTAGCGCTGCTGCGCACATGTAGTAGCGTTTTTGCTTGACAAATTTGTTGCTATATTTTTGCACATTTTATTTACTCTTTACTTTTAGCCAAACTGTTACTTAGCTAAAAAAGTAAATAGAATGCATAAAAATAAACCAGTTTTGCAAGAAAAAACGCGTCTACATGTGCAAAGCGCTAGCAATACGTAACTGAACGAAGAACAAAACAAAGAACGTATTGCTAGCAAGAAAAAAAGACGACCGCGCCGACTGACTACCGATCAAAAGTTGCACTGAAAATATAGAGAGGGGTCATCTCACGAACCAAGACAGTACTGGCTCTATTGCATATGGTGAATATACGCAGAAGAATGTGATGATTACCGCAATATTTACGCATAATAATCATCACTGCAAAAATACGCGTTACGATATACCATGTGTCCGAAACTACCCCGTATATACATACAAGCACAATCACAGTGTGTGTAGTATGTACGTAATACCGGGCAGTGCACATGGCATTTGAGGCAGAGAGGGATAAAGGTCAAAATAACGTGAAACATCAGGAACTTGAGTTCACGTGGACCTGACCTGACAACAGGGACGGATGTTGTACCACGTACGTACATGTACGTATGTGGTACCCATACACCATACAGTATTATATCATGCACAAGTTGTATCACTCCAGCGTCCTAGTCCCGAGCTGTGAATATTTCGTATCATATAGGGGCGCTTCAGACGTGCTCCGAGTTTACTCTGAGCAAGTAGTTCGCTCCGAGGAGCCTCTGAATTCAGAGCGTAATTCTGTTATTCACACGTACGTACAGTCAGGGGTCCGAAGTCCGAATTCGGAGTCCACGTCTGAAGCGCGCCACTGTCGGACAGTTTCCGTTTTTGAGAGAGAAAGGCAGACGGGTACTGTGGGGTAAACCCAGCCACGGGGACATCCGGCTGAATTGTCAGCAAGCAATGGACAGATTGATAATCGAGTCCTTGAACTCTAAAGCTTTTCAAAGGAGCGTGGCCGGGTTACAGCCACTGGTAGGGCTACCCCACAAGTACATACTGTACTCTCTCTTACCCTATACTACGCTACGTACTGTATTACCAGACGCGGACGTGAGAAGATGAGAGCATTTCCCTTCAGGCAGTTCGGATTCGGAACGACCATTGACCACTGTCGGTGGTGACCGCGGGCGCCTGTGATTCTCCGAAGCCTGTTGAGCAGGGAACGATTGAGGATCATGCCATGGTGTTGCGTCCAGGGTGCCGCCGAACAATCAGCAGCTCCATCTACCACAAAGAACATAATTGATGATGCGTCCAGTATATACAGAAAAGCATCATCTTACAAAAATTTGGCTTTCTGAGTGAGATTGCATTGCGGTCGTTTTCGCCCAAAATATGTACACAACAATCACTGTATGTATACACCGGGCTGTGTGCTGAGGCAGAGACAGATAGCGTCAAGGCAACGTGAAACATAAGAAACCTGAGTTCACGTGACATCAACCGACGTACTGTATATATTATACATAGGTAATACATTATGCGGTACCCAACAGTACCGTATTTACCGGTAGATAACCCCCCCCCCAATGCATCCCCCCATATTGGCAAAAACATAAAAAATGCCCAATGCATAACCCCCCCCCGACTATGCATACCCGCATATGTACTGTACAGTACCTGAACCTACATGTAAGCTGGTCAAATAGTACCCAATACCCATAGCCACTCCCCACACCGAGCTATTAGATGCCTATAAGCCTGCTTGGGGGTGTACTGTACTAGAATAACCGTGGTTTCACCTCAATTATGCCCTAAAACACGTGCTTTTGACCTAAAAAAAATGCCTCTGCGCACCTCTCAAAAACATAAAAAATGACCCATGCATAACCCCCCCCCCCCCCCCCCGACTGCATAACCCCCCCCCCCCTATGCATACCCCCATATGGGACCTCTCACTTTTTGCATACCCCATGGGGCTATGCGACGGTAACTACGGTATCAATGGACGAACTATTTCAGTTCTTTGTCAAGCGCGTGAATGCTTTGAGTACATGCAGGAAAACATGCCACGTTTTTACTGTAGAGCTCGAAAAAGACGTCATTCTTCATTTCCTGGGTAAAAATACGTCCCTTCATTGCAGACGTCATTTTGGAGCTTCAGTGTATCCACCATAGGCAGTACAGGCAAATGCGGGTCAGGGCTACCGTGATTTAGGAAAGTGGATGGGCGGCGAGGCGACTTCAATCACGTGGAAGAAGCGGAAAAGGAGAGTGAAAAAGAAGAATTGACAACAAATGACATAGACGACCCTGCAGACACCGTCACAGGAGAAACGGGGTCGGCATCGACCAACCGAATTGCCTTACTGCATATGGTGGATATTTATTGCTATTTTTGGGTCAGTGCGTCATAGACGCCACTACCTAATTCAGCGAGGGGCGGAGGGAAAGATGCATGGCCGGCTTCGCTTGGCATGACGTCTGCAAGCATACACACATTATGTTCTGCTGACAGACTTAGTCGTAGCGGGCTACCATCCCAAGTAGTTTTTTAGTTGTCGCCATTGTTGGTTGGTACGTAGTACCGTATTAGGGCGCGGACCCGGACACCTACCTATCTTTTCTGAACTTTCCGCTTCAGCAAGATGAATATGGTAGCTCATTTGAAAGAAGAGGAGATTTTGTGGGTCTGGCGATATCTCGCCGACGAGAGCAGCCAGCAGCTAGACGCAATCGGTTTTTTATCAATCCGGCTGAAAGTTAGCCGTGAAATTTTTGATCGCCGCGCCACATCGCTTTTACTGAGGAGCCGTCATTGTTGTCAACAACATGTTCATTGTTGTTTGTTTGTCGCCTCGGTTTTGTTGTCCGTTTTTGTACTGTCGTTGTTGTTTGGAGATAATATACAAAAACGGACAACAAATGAATGGAGTACAACAACAATGGACAAATGAATGGGTAAGACAAAACGGACAACAAAATGAACGAGTTGTTGATAGAACACCACGGTTGGTACTAAATGAAGTTCAAGAAAAATTTAATTAACGATGGGAGTACGATGGTGCTCGTATAGAAATAAGCAAAGCAGCAATACGTAACTGAACGAGTAGCAACGTACATAAGACAACGTAGCCGTTTTGCTTGCTACTATACCGAGCACCATCGTACTCCATGGTCCATTCAATTTTTTCTCAGGAACTTTTAACTCATACCCCGAGGAGCCGTCATTGTTGTCAACAACTCGTTCATTTTGTTGTCCGTTTTGTTGTTACCCGTCAGTTTGTTGTCCATTGTTGTTGTTGTCCGTCAGTTTGTTGTCCGTTTTTGTACTGTTGTTGTCCAAACCGACAACAACCATACAAAAAACGGACAACAAAACCGACAACAAACGAACAACAAATGAACATGTTGTTGACAACAATGACGGCTCCTCGGGGTAAAAGCGATGTAGCACAGCGATCAAAAATTTCACGGCTAACTTTCAGCCGGATTGCCAATAAAAAACCGATTGCGTCTAGCTGCTGGCTGCTCTCAGTGGCGAGATATCGCCGATTTCCACAAAATCTCCTCTTCTTTCAAATGAGCTACCATATTCATCTTGCTGAAGCGGAAAGTTCAGAAAAGATAGGTAGGTGTCCGGGTCCGCACCCTAATACGGTACTACGTACCAACCAGAACAATGGCGACAACTAAAAAACTACTTGGGATGGGTCGCCCGAATTGCCCCGAACTAGCAGTAGTACTGTATTGCATAATGCAGAACATAATGTGTGTATGCTTGCAGACGTCATGCCAAGCGAAGCCGACCATGCATCAATCTACGAATCTCCCTTGCCGCCGCCTCGCTGAAACTGTCCAGGTAATGTTGGCGCTTTGAATCCACTGACACAAAAATAGCAATAAATATCCACCATATGCAGTAAGGCGATTGGGTTGGTCGATGGCGACCCCGCGGCATTTAGTGAACATGTGGATCGGTGTCTGCGGGGTCGTCTATGTCATTTGTTGTCAATTCTTCTTTTCACTCGCTCCTTTTCCGCTTCTTCCACGTGATTGAACAAGATCGACGACCTCACAGGCACCCATCCAAACTTTCACTAAATGCCGCGGGGTCGCCATCGACCAACCCAATTGCCTTACTGCATATGGTGGATACACTGTAAAGCTCCAAAATGACGTCTGCAATGAAGGGACGTCTTTTTGGAAATGAAATGACGTCTTTTTTGGAGTTGTACAGTAAAAGCGTGGCATGTTTTCCTGCATGTACTCAAAGCATTCACGCGCTGACAAAGAACTGAAATAACTCGTGCATGATACCGTATTTACCGGTGCATAGCCCCATGGGGGTATGCAAAAATTGAGAGGTCCCATATGGGGGTATGCATAGGGGGGGGGGGCGGTTATGCATTGGGGGGGGGGGGGGGGGGGTTATGCATGGGTCATTTTTTATGTTTTTGAGAGGTGCGCAGAGGCATATTTTTTAGGTCAAAAGCACGTGTTTTAGGGCATAATTGAGGTCAAAACACGGTTATTCTAGTACAGTACACCCCCCAAGCAGGCTTATAGGCATCTAATAGCTTGGTGTGGGAGTGGCTATGGGTATTGGGTACTATTTGACCAGCTTACATGTAGGTTCAGGTACTGTACAGTACATATGCGGGTATGCATAGGGGGGGGGGGGGTTATGCATTGGGCATTTTTTATGTTTTGCCAATATGGGGGTATGCATTGGGGGGGGGGGTTATCTACCGGTAAATACGGTACTGTATGGGTACCGCATACGTATTACCTATGTATAATATATACAGTACGTCGGTTGATGTCACGTGAACTCAGGTTTCTTATGTTTCACGTTGCCTTGACGCTATCTGTCTCTGCCTCAGCACACAGCCCGGTGTATACATACAGTGATTGTTGTGTACATATTTGGGCGAAAACGACCGCAATGCAATCGCACTCAGAAAGCAAATTTTTGTAAGATGATGCTTTTCTGTATATACTGGACGCATCATCAATTATGTTCTTTGTGGTAGATGGAGCTGCTGATTGTTCGGCGGCACCCTGGACGCAACACCATGGCATGATCCTCAATCGTTCCCTGCTCAACAGGCTTCGGAGAATCACAGGCGCCCGCGGTCACCACCGACAGTGGTCAATGGTCGTTCCGAATCCGAACTGCCTGAAGGGAAATGCTCTCATCTTCTCACGTCCGCGTCTGGTAATACAGTACGTAGCGTAGTATAGGGTAGAGAGAGTACAGTATGTACTGTGGGGTAGCCCGACCATGGGCTGTAACCCGGCCACGCTCCTTTGAAAAGCTTTAGAGTTCAAGGACTCGATTATCAATCTGTCCATTGCTTGCTGACAATTCAGCCGGATGTCCCCGTGGCTGGGTTTACCCCACAGTACCCGTCTGCCTTCTCTCTCAAAAACGGAAACTGTCCGACAGTGGTGCGCTTCAGACGTGGACTCCGAATTCGGACTTCGGAGCCCTGACTGTACGTACGTGTGAATAACAGAATTACGCTCTGAATTCAGAGGCTCCTCGGAGCGAACTACTTGCTCAGAGTAAACTCGGAGCACGTCTGAAGCGCCCCTATATGATACTAAATATTCACAGCACGGGAATAGGACGATGGAGTGAGACAACTTGTGCATGATATAATACTGTATGGTGTATGGGTACCACATACGTACATGTACGTACGTGGTACAACATCCGTCCCTGTTGTCAGGTCAGGTCCACGTGAACTCAAGTTCCTGATGTTTCACGTTATTTTGACCTTTATCCCTCTCTGCCTCAAATGCCATGTGCACTGCCCGGTATTACGTACATACTACACACACTGTGATTGTGCTTGTATGTATATACGGGGTAGTTTCGGACACATGGTATATCGTAACGCGTATTTTTGCAGTGATGATTATTATCCGTAAATATTGCGGTAATCATCACATTCTTCTGCGTATATTCACCATATGCAATAGAGCCAGTACTGTCTTGGTCGTGAGATGACCCCTCTCTATATTTTCAGTGCAACTTTTGATCGGTAGTCAGTCGGCGCGGTCGTCTTTCTTGCTCGTGTGTTTGGTTCTTTCCGCGCCGACCTTCGCGTCGACTACCGATCAAATCTTGTACTGAAAATCAAGGTTAATTCAGAGGGTCTTTTACGACGTTTTTTACTTTTACACATTTACACGTTTTTTACTCGTTTGTTGTTGATTTGCAGGTGTCTCTACGCTGGCAATACATACAGCATGTCGGATGATATGATACTTACAACAGCGGCTTGCAGTGCTACACAACAGGTAAGTGTGTGATTCATGGCGCGTTCACCAGACGTCCGTTCGTCCGTACGGACATAGCTCCAATGTATCTACAGGGTGTCTCACGTAGACATACCTAACGACTCAGCCTTATAACTTCCGTATTACAGTAGGTATCAAGCTGAAATTTTGTCCCCAGAAACCCAAGAATATACCATACTTTGTGGCAAAACTTGAGCCAGGTAGGTCAAGTAGGGATGAAATTACGAGCTTGCAAAGTTGCGACCACTTTTTCAACATTTTGAAATCAGTGGTGCCACTATTGACCTCGACAGACCCTTGAAGGCTGTTGTGGGTGGTAAATCGCCTGTATTTTTGAATCCTTTGTGTTCTGGACTGTGGTCATGCTCAGCCATTGTTGTTTCACCATATTGCCATGTTGGATAAGCAACTTGACCATGCTGAGCAGAAGGTTCTTATCTCAAAACCATGCTCAGTGCGGAAAATGATAGAAAAAGGGTCAAAAATTTCTAAGCCTCTAATTTCGTTCGCTGTGGGCCTATTTGGTTCAAATTTTGCCACATAGTATGGTATATTCTTGGGTTTCTGGGGACGAAATTTCAGCTTGATATCTTCTGTAGTACGGAAGTTATAAAGCTGAGTCGTTAGGTAGGTCTACGTGAGACACCCTGTAGAAGTGAACGTCTACTCCTAAATTGTCCGACGTATCTAGGAGTACATGGTTTATGGATTGGTTGGGCGGTGCCTTTGTGCTTGGAAGGGGGGTTGTTCTGTGCCTTGCTGGGTCTGGATGGACACCGGCTGTGAGGTGACCATATTGTTTCCGTTTAGGCCCTCTGTCGGAACTCAAAAATCCGGTAAAGTCTGCCAGAGGCGAGCATGTCTGGTACTCTTTTGCATAATATCGTATTATTTTACTAAACTGCGTACCGCAAATAAATCTATTACGGTATCCGTATGTATGTTCTGATAGTCTAGTGTACAAGTTGAGTGGGTAATCTTTATTCGGAAGTGAGCCTCCTACATGGGTGCCCATTGGCTACTGCCCCTTTCATACTTAGCCTGTGTGTATGTACATATTCTAGCCTATCATGCAGTGTACGTATCTCCTTCCGTAATAATCATTAGTACTAGTATCTATTGTCCATTGGGTCGGCTGCTCAGGACTGTGTGTGCTCTTGTGCTGTCAAGCATAGACTTCGCCGGAAGTAGCTAAAAATCAAGTTACACCAATTGGGGGGGTAAGACAATTTTTACACCGCTTGAGATAGGCGCGACTTTTGTTCTGTGCTTTATTGCCGCGGCGAGACACGCCCGCCCTTTGGGCGGAGTTTACCGGACTTTTGAGACTCTCTCTTTTTGTTTCGACGGTAAAATAATGTCGTGTGTCTGTTTTCGGCGATGGGGTTTGTTCTGTGCTTTGGGGTATGTTCTGTGCTTTGTTGGATCTCTGAATGGACACGTCGGCTGTGAGGTGGCTATAATAATCTTTTCACAAGCAGCTAGCTTTTTTCAAAGTGTGGGAAACCGGGGAATACGGTAGACCCCAATCACTTCAGCGTATTTTTAACCTATGACCGACAGTGTTTTATTACCTCTTAAAGCTGGCCTGGCTGGCTGTCCACTTGTGTGAGCCATCTTGTCATTCGGTTATGCTTGCTTGGCCTGTGGTGAGGCAGGGTGTCTTTTGGATTGGTTGGGCGGTGCCTTTGTGCGTGGAAGGGGGGTTGTTCTGTGCCTTGCTGGGTCTGGATGGACACCGGCTGTGAGGTGACCATATTGTTTCCTTTTAGGCCCTCTGTCCGAACTCAAAAATCCGGTAAAGTCTGCCAGAGGCGAGCATGTCTGGTACTATTTTGCATAATAGCGTATTAGTACTGTATCTATTGTCCATTGGGTCGGCTGCTCAGGACTGTGTGTGCTCTTGTGCTGTCAAGCATTATAGTAGACTTCGCCGAAAGTTGCTAAAAATCAAGTTACACCAATTGGGGGGGTAAGACAATTTTTACACCGCTTGAGATAAGAGCAAGGATTGGCCACAGGTCACAGACCAAGCTGCCCTTCAGCTACTAGCCTGCTAGTGTGTGCAGAGTAAACAAAAGGAAGGCAGCAGCTTGCGAAGTTGCTTTAACTAGCCAGCCAAACATTTCTAATTAAAGTGCAAAAATATGAGCGACAACAGGTCAAAATTTTTTGCTAGAAAAGTTGGGCAAAGCTTTGCGGTCATTTTGAACTATAAATGATTATTATTCACCCAATATTGATGTGCTAGTAGCTAATCAAAGACTCGCAGTTTGACCTTGGTGCTGTGCCCATAACACTGTTAGCAGCCTGCCTGCTTTACTTTACAACAGGAAGGGTTGGCTTTGCTTCCCTGTTGCCCCACGTCGAAAACCGAAGCCAACTCCTTATTGCCCGCCTCTTTGCCGGCGCTTTAGACATAGAAAGCCGGCCGCCGGCCCGCTCTGTGCTTGTCAAGCAAGCCGAAAGTTGCTAAAAATCAAGTTACACCAAATGCGGGGGTAAGACAATTTTTACACCGCTTGAGATAGGCGCGACTTTTTGTTCTGTGTTTTTGTGGGCTGCGTGCTCTGTGCTCAAGCAAGCCGAAAGTTGCTAAAAATCAAGTTACACCAAATGCGGGGGTAAGACAATTTTTACACCGCTTGAGATAGGCGCGACTTTTGTTCTGTGCTTTATTGTCGCGGCGAGACACGCCCGCCCTTTGGACGGAGTTTACCGGACTTTTGAGACTCTCTCTTTTTGTTTCGACGGTAAAATAATGTCGTGTGTCTGTTTTCGGCGATGGGGTTTGTTCTGCGCTTTGGCGGTATGTTCTGTGCTTTGTTGGATCTCTGAATGGACACGTCGGCTGTGAGGTGGCTATAATAATCTTTTTCTTTCAAAATACAATCTTTTATTATTTAAAATATTTTATTATTATTATTATTATTATTATTATTATTATTATTATTATTATTATTATTATTATTATTATTATTATTATTATTATTATTATTATTATTATTATTATTATTATTATTATTATTATTATTATTATTATTCATTGTTGGATACTTTTCAATATTGTAGGATAGCAGAGTAGGATACTTTTCAATCCCATTATCCGCCTTGCTCCAAAAGTCCATCGGGTCGGCTTCACTCTGTTTCGTACAGGTACATACGTACCGTGTATGGCGTAGTACGTACCGTGTATGGCGCGTGCGCATACTTGACCGATTAGCAAATTTAGGTACCCTACAGTTAGGGTACTGTGGGGTAAAGCCGGACACGGGGGTAAAACCGGACAGCTAGTATATCTCAGCAGTCATACGACCGATTGAGACAAGTAGTACTATACCAATCGATTCCTTCCTTGAAAAATCTCCTGTTCTTTCAAATGAGCTACCATATTCATCTTGCTGAAGCGGAAGTTCAGAAAAGATAGGTGTCCGGGTTTACCCCGGGTCCGGGTCTCACCGGGTCTTCTTTGTTGCTTGCGCGTCGGACTTTTTACAGTTGTTTTGGACGGTATGCGTTTACTCCTGTGCAATATGGTTTGTGTGCTTTGTTTCAGCACGTTATTTGACCCGTACGGCGTAATTATGAGCTTGGTCCGCAAACCCCTGTCCAACCTCGTCGTTGAAGCATCGGCATAAATTTGGACGGACGAAAATTACACCCACAACGGTCCCTGGTCACTGCGAAGCGCCAATATAAGGACAATATCTGCTGCCTTCTCCTCCCCACCACTTCTGGTTCTGGCGGGGTTCTCGGGGCGATGGGCTATTTCCGGACCCAAGTCAACACCCCGTTTTATCAATAAAGTAAGCAAAAGCGAGTGCGGTCCTGTTGTGTGCTCCTCTCCCCTCTCCCCAAAATGCGTTGGCATGTCCTGGTCTCGTTGAGTGAGTTATGGGTCATGGGGTCCCCTTTTTCTGCCCATTTGATTCTAGCTTTTCATTTTCATGGGTCGCCCGAATTACCCCGAACTATCGTAGTATTGCATAATGCAGAGCATAATGTGTGTATGCTTGCAGACGTCATGCCAAGCGAAGCCGACCATGCATCAATCTACGAATCTCCCTTGCCGCCGCCTCGCTGAAACTGTCCAGGTAATGTTGGCGCTTTGAACCCACTGACACAAAAATGGCAATAAACACTGTAAAGCTCCAAAATGACGTCTGCAATGAACGGACGTCTTTTTGGAAATGAAATGACGTCTTTTTTGGAGTTGTACAGTAAAAGCGTGGCATGTTTTCCTGCATGTACCATTCAAAGCATTCACGCGCTGACAAAGAGCTGAAATAACTCGTGCATGATACTGTATGTATGGGTACCGCATACGTATTACGTATAATATACAGTACGTCGGTTGATGTCACGTGGACTCAAATTTCTGATGTTTCACGTTGCTTTGACTTTTTCTGACTCTGCCTCAATTTAAAGTATCATGTACACTGCCCGGTGTACGTACGACGCTGTGATTGTGTATCTGTAGTGCATAAAGACCGGATTACGTATTGGTACCAAAATTTTGGCAGTGATGATTCACTTCTGTAAATCGCCACATTTCACATTATTCCATGTGGTAGTGCACGTCTGCGCACATACTGTACCATTTTCTTACCTCTCAAAACGAAAAATGCCCGACAACCCAAATGCTAGGACAATCCGCACCGGGTAATACAATACTACGTAACGTCGTGTAGGGGGATGTGGGGAAAACCCGGCCACTTTGTTGTTTCAGCGAAACGCTAATAAGCTCATAGGGTACGGCAAAAATATATGGGTACGATATTTTCCATTGTGTCTTCTTATTGACAACGAATGTTTACAGAACTTTCATTTTCATGAAGAACAGCTTATTATGTTTTGCAGGGCTGTGTGAGCAGGGACGACGGAAAGCGGATAGGATACACGGTTGACCCTTCGAAATGCACCATCGACTCGGTGTCCAGGCAAGACTTTTTCAACGGCGTCTCCACTTCGGCTGGCTACGTGTCCGCTTACCGGCGCTACAAAGATGTGGTGACGTCGAACCTGTACAAGAACGGCAACAAATCTACGGAGCAACAAGCGGGCGAAGGACCACCGCAACAGAAGCATCCTAGTCGTAAGTGCTTGCCCAAGTTCATTCATTTTTTATCAGCTAGACAGAACCATATCCTGCCAAATCGGACTGGATACAGTGCTATAGTATATTACCGTAAAGTACGTACAGTATACCATCAACTACTCTGGGGTAAACCCGGCCCGGCCTGATATATACAGCCCTGAAACTATACTTTATTATTCTTCATCCGCAGTATGTTGTTTTGACCAGTTTGCCATTTAACCCCTCCTGTATGCGGAGATAGTATGGCCTTGTGTAAGGTAAAACCTTACATAGGTGGACGCGCAGGTAGACAAGAGAGAGTTGCTAGGATTTTATGACCAACCGAGTGGTATGAAGCAACTCTCTCTCATCTACCTGCGCGTCCACCTATCCACCATATGCAGTAAGGGAATTGGGTTGGTCGATGCTGACCCCGTGGCATTTAGTCAAAGTTTGGGTCGGTGTCTGCGCGGTCGTCGACGTCATTTTGCTGTCAATTCCTCCTTTCACTCGCTCCTTTTCAGCTCCCAGATGATTGAACAAGGTCGACGACCGCGCAGACACCGACCCAAACTTTGACTAAATGCCGCGGGGTCAGCATCGACCAACCCAATTCCCTTACTGCATATGGTGGATATGTAAAGGTTTTACCTTACACTTTGGTAGGCCCAATTTGCCCCTTTCTTGACAGCCACTTTTTTCAAAAGTTCGTACCACCGTTCGGCTCCATTTCTTCACTGATTTCGGTTTGGGGCATGCCCCTTCGATATTTTTATGAATGTGTCATGATATACGTAGTCCATAAAGAGGTTATTTTGGCTAAAGTGGATCATTTTCGTCAATTTTTGTAGTGTACACTATTCATCAAAATAGCGAAGGGGCATGCCCCAAACCGAAATCAGCGAAGAAAATGGAGTCGAAAGAATAGTGGCGTGCAAGAAAGGGGCCTACCAACAGCCATATCTCAGCATTACAGGAGGGGTTAAATTTTAAACTGGTCAGCCAATATATTATGCGGAAGGTAATATGTTTGGAAAACGGCTGCGTCATGTGTCGATGCATCCCATCCCCAGCATGTGATGTGTACATAGGCTACCGTCGCATTCCTGCTGAAGGGCCACACGCATCAAGTGCTGGACCAGGCGTTCTCCGTCGTTGGCCAGCGCTTGGAAGCGGACAGTAAGCATGGCGGCGTCATGTCGGTTCAAGATTTGGAGAGGACGCTGGAGTCTTGCTACACAGCGCCGGATGCAAACGCAAAGATTGGCGTGATGACCTACGACGGCCAGGGAATAAAGCCGCTTGCAAAGAGGTACCATGATATCAAAAATATATAATCCCTGTATAAGAATAGCCTACGTAGTGAAAAGAAACGAAGTACTGTAATCCCTGGCTCGTTTTGGCCCCAATAAGTTGGATCCCAATTTATTGGATATCCAATTTATTGGATGATATTACGAAACCATTTTATTGGATATCCATTTCATTGGATATCCAATTTATTCGATATGGAATACCCAATAAAATGGTTTCGTAATATCCAATATATTAGGATCCAATTTGTTTGGGGCCAAAACGAGTCAGGGATTGCTTCGTTTCTCACTACGTAGGCCCTTCTTCTCTATACAGGGATTATATATTTTTGATGATATCAATGTTTTGTAGTAGTTAGGGTACTGTCGCTGTGGGGTAAACCTGGACACGGGGGTACACCCGGACACTCTTAGTATTTCTCAGCAACCATAGGACCGATTGAGGCAATATTCTACCAATCGATTCCTTGAACTCTCCTCTTTCAAGTCGAGCTACCAAGTTCAGAAAGCTTAGGTGTCCGGGTTTAGCCCATGTCCGGGTTACCTGGACATGTACCGGACAAGTCCGCCCTTTGGACGGACAGGCTTGTGAGAGAACAGAAGGACTTTGGACAATTTGTGTTTTCTTGTTGGCCCGGACCACTATGTTTGGTCCGGCCTGCCGACCACCAAAAATCAACTAAAAAAGCCTTATAGGCGTTTGTGAGAGCTCCCTACGATTCACTACCGTATTTTGGGTGTATATCCCCCCCATTGTCTATATCCCCCCCCCCCCCCCCCCCCCCAGTGTATAACCCCCCATTGGCAAAACATAAATTTTGCCCAGCGTATATCCCTCGCGTATAATCCCTCATGTACTCGAAGGTACCTAGCCTACCTATGTAAGCTGGTCATAAGCTAACTATAGCTACTCCTACACCAAGCTACTATGCCTATAAGCTTAGCTGAGCATGTCTTGTACTAGAATAACCCTGTTTTGACCGCGATTATGCCCTAAAACACGTACTTTTGGCCTCAAAAACATGCCTCTACACACCTCTCAAAAACATAAATTTTGCCCAGTGTATATCCCCCCCAGTGTATATCCCCCCCCCCCCCCCAGTGTATAACCCCCCATTGGACCTCTCGATTTTTGTATAGCCCCATGGGGCTATACACCCAAAAATACGGTATATTACCGATCCAGGTCCACGATTATAGTATGTGATGATTTTTATCGAGACGTTTGGCAGGAATCGATCGATATGCGCTTGCCATGCTAGCCTTTCTTCTTGTTCATGGTATCCTTGATATGGCTGACGTGAGTAGTTATTGGCAGTTACTAGTACGTACGTACGTACATAGTAAGGAAAAATTATATCGTTGACCGCAGCCCGGCGCTTTTGTCTATTCTCGCTATCGATCGCTACTACGCTGGTACTAAAAGATCGGCCAACGTTCTTGGTCAATGACGAAAAGAAGTGACCAAGCAAAAGAGCAAGAAACACTACGTAGTAGCGCAGCACGCGGGGTTGACGGTAGACTTTTAAAGTATATTGCCAACGAAAGGACAGCGCGTGAACGCAAGTTTTCGATGTTTCATGTTCATGTAACCCGATCTGACTCTGCGTCGTTTATAGTGTCACCATTCCCGGTGTGTTTTGCACTGTGATTGTGTGTACATGCCAAAGCCGAGACGGTACTTATGTACATATCTACATATGTGTGCCACACCGTTTTTGCAGTGATGATGCATTTTCTGTATATATTGCAGTAATCATCACATTATTTACTAAACTACGAACCGCAAATAAATCTACTATTTCGGTCTCCGTATGTATAGTACAGATAGGCTAGTTTACAAGTTGAGTGAGTAATCCTTTATTCGGAAGTGATTATTGCTGTATTGACCATTGTGACCGCCCATAATCGGCGGTCAAGGCAGACTGCTAGGTATGGATCACGGTGTCGGGATTAGTGCCACGGTGAGATCCTTTTATATTCTCTCTACCAACCGCACTAACCCTGTGTCAGTGATCCCCTGCCTTCCCATGCAATCAATATCCAATGGCATACAGAGCAACAGCAGTAAGAATAGCCGTGCGATAGACGAACAGTGAAATTTAAGCAGGGACGACTGGGATTGTGGTTTTACCAAAAATGTCGGCGTTATATGGGAGTAAAATAGATATTAGCATGGCTTTCAGCATCGAATGATAAATAACTGCATATCTGCGTTGACGTTGTTACCGCTGTAATCTGCGTTGGCATTGACACAGCGTCAAGGTACTTAGAAGTAGGAGATAGGAAGGTAGAAGCAGGAGTAGAAGTAGCGCATACTGTAGGCTTCTCATGTTCTTAGAACACAGGGATCGTTCGACCTGTGAAGGCGTGTTTCATTCCTTTTGTTGACCATTGTACCGCCAGTGTACACTTGTTGGTCAAAATGACAAGGGGAGCCTGATATGACCACGGTGTGAAGGTTAAAGAGATACGGGTAGACGCTTAATTCTCTCTACCCCACCTCATTAACCCTGTCGCAGTGATCGCCTCCCTGCTTCCCATCCAATCAGTAGCCAGTCCAGTGGAGATAGTGTACTGTACATAGCAACAACAGTAGAGTAGCAGTGGAATGGACAACATTTTATAGTGGAGGCGGACATTTTATAGTGAATATCTGCGTTGACGTTGTTACCGCTGTAATCTTCGTTGGCATTGACACAGCGTCAAGGTACTTAGAAGTAGGAGATAGGAAGGTACCTAGAAGCAGGAGTAGAAGTAGCGCATACTGTAGGCTTCTCATGTTCTTAGAACACAGGGATCGTTCGACCTGTGAAGGCGTGTTTCATTCCTTTTGTTGACCATTGTACCGCCAGTGTACACTTGTTGGTCAAAATGACAAGGGGAGCCTGATATGGACCACGGTGTGAAGGTTAAAGAGATACGGGTAGACGCTTAATTTCTCTCTACCCCACCTCATTAACCCTGTCGCAGTGATCGCCTCCCTGCTTCCCATCCAATCAGTAGCCAGTCCAGTGGAGATAGTGTACTGTACAGAGCAACAACACTGTATAGAGTAGCAGTGGAATGGACAACATTTTATAGTGGAGGCGGACAGATGAGCTTTGCAATGTTTTAGAGCAGGACTGCTTTAGTTGAAGGTTCAAACCCGGTGATCATATTTTTTTAAGAAATGAGCGTACCAAGAGAAAACAGACCCCGGTGATTGAACATATCGGCGAAGAAAAACGAAAGCGATTGGTTATGGTCAAGCCCGCGGCGCGGGCTTCTCTTTTTTATGTTTCGTTGAGTGCGTTCACTATTGGGGAAAAGGAATCGTTCGTCAGACAAAGCAACCGGCAGAGGAAAGAAAACTTTTCAGAATGGAGCGCGACCGATAGTCGGGCCGACGACAAGATTCTGCCGCTGCGCTGTGCATGTTCTGTGTGTCCCCCTCTGGATTTTTCAAAGGCAACCTTTTATTCGGGCTGCTTCCAGGGACAGTAACTTTGTTTGCACGGTCAGGTGAAGTCGCATCAGTGCTCGTTTGTAATCTTCCCGTGTTCGAAACATAAAAAATGGCGCAAAATTGCCACTTCTTCGACGTTTCTTTCCTGCGTCCTTATGGCCCATTGTCCGTTCTATAGCTAGTGCATTATGGGTTTCGGAATGCTCACGACGAGGGTTCTATAATACGCAGCTTTCGGGATTCAATATGTAACTAGCGTACCGTAGTTCCTACATGAACATTGGATACGACACTTCGGTGTGTTGTGTAGGGTAATGTGGGGTAAACCCGACGTTTGGCCTTGCGTTTTCAGCAACTGATGAGCGAAATAGCTCATTAAAAATAATATGCAGGCCTGAAACTTTGCCAGATTGTGCAGCTGTGACCGGATTTTTGCATGGCCGGGTTTACCCCACATTACCCTGTTCAGTCCCGATATGGGCATATGCGTTTTTGATATTACATCAAGAGTTTCCTACCCGCCGTTCTCTTGGCAGTTTAGAGCAGTTTTGTCGAAATGTCGAATGGCTTCCGTTCAGGTCAAGGCGCCGGCCTTGTCGTCAAAATCCATAAAACTGGTGGAGACGTTTTGTCCTGATCTGTTTCTTAAATTTGCTGATGCGCAAACCATAATGGTCTAATCTTCAAATGCATTGTGATTTTTCGGCGAGGTCGTTCAGGCTGACTCAGATTACGGTAGATACGTGAACGGAGGGAGGGGGCGGATCGCATGGGGCGAAAACCGACACATAAGGGAAGCGAGTCAAGTGTGCACAGTGCACGTTAGTAAGAGTGAGAGGGCGCGCGGGACGAAATAATTTTATTTTGCTGGGCACAGCGAGTGAGTAGAACAATCAGCTGATTATTATTTTTGGTCAGTCACTCGCTTTTCTTTGTTCAAACACAATGCATGCATGCGAATATAACAACAAGGTATTGTCATTTATGGCCTGCCCTGCCCATACACTGTGTCGGTTTTCGCCTCATGCGAGCGGGGCGGATACCGCCTTTGATATGAATCGTATGGCAACGCAGCTCGCATTTCTATGCGCCCTGATTTACATATGAATACTGTTTAGCCGTCCGCTTTGCGCCAGCTTTTCCTAACCTTTGTCCTGTCTATTATCAGGCAATTCATATCTATCGCGCTCGCGACAACTGTGGGGTAAATTCGCCCGGAGGAGAAACAGGTGGGTACGCTCTCTTTGCGTTGCTGTAAAGCACAGTAGGCTACATTTGGTGAGGCTTTGGTGAGGTTGCCGTCAAGCTTCAAGCTCAATTTTCCGTCGAAGACAATTCTAGGCTGTGTGCGATACGATTGTGTACAGTATGTATGTAGGTATGTACGTACGTAATACGAGTTAGTGACACACGGTATTTTATTCAAATGTTAGTATGTACGCAGAGTTGCATATCCTACCTTTGCTTGTGAATACGAAGTAATAATCAAATTTATTTACTATGGCGATACGAGTCTGTCATCCCTATTCTTGGTGCTGGTTTAGCAAATTTGCGTGCGTGCTTTGACTTTGCGGTTTTGAAATGTGTCGTGACGCCTTCTTTCTTGGCATTCGAGTAAAAGATCATTTGTCCTGAGCGGTCCTATGGGTCTTTCTCCGCAGTCTTCTCTTTTCGCTTCGCTTGTGTCCACTTTTATTCAAGTGTAGGCCCTCATGTCCTCTTTGTCTGTGTCGTTCCCTCTCCCTTCATTTATTTTCCCGATGGCAGCAACAGGTTTTGTACAGTTTATTGTAGCAGCGGTCACAATCTTGACCCAAACAGGATTTTCTCATGTCGCTCATGCACTACTGTGTGTTAACCCCCTTCGTTATCCCAGGCGTCCGCCTGGTAGCCACCCGACAAACCCCGTCTGTAGACGGGGCAAACCCCGTCCGTAGAAGGGTGGAAAAACAAACCGCGTCTACGGACGGGGTTTGCCGGGTGGCTACGGACAAGCGGACGCCTGGGATTATGAAGGGGGTTAATACTAGCCTTTGACATCCAAATCCTCCTGAAAAGATTCAGTCTTTGTGAATTCTTCTGTTCGTAGTCGGCTGCGTTTACCCTTTGTCTTCTGCTCTTCTCGACTTGGCTTTATTTTATTATCGTTGTTCGTCGTGCTCTTTATGTGCTCCAGTCAATCTCTTTTCCCCAATATCCGTAAATAAAATCTGATCTATTCGCTAGTGTACAGATCATGTGGCATAGGAGTAGGTGATAAGTACACCCTTATGTACTTACGTACAACGTTATTGTGTGTGTATGTGTTACATTACTATGGCGTGCCTTGCCCACACGCATACATACAATAGGACAGCTTTTCCATTATTGTTTTGTGTTTTGCAGGTACTCGTCAGGTCGATGGTGGATGGATGGCAACGGTTGGGCGCGGTAACCGGAGCACATGGGCAAGGTCAGCAATGACGCGGCAATGACGCGACTGTGCGTCGTTGGTCGCTCTCCACGGGCCAAAGTCTCCAGGAGCTTTTCAGCCATGAGAACTTCATATACAGGTACGTAACTAAGCAGGGTACTATGGGGTAAACCTGGTCATGGGTAAATCCGGCCGCGGCCACCTAAGCTTCAGGGCTGCATATCTCAGCAATCAATGGTCAGATTGAGACAAATATTGTATCAATCGATTCCTTGAACTCTTCTCTTTTCAAATGAGCTATTTGCGTCCTCATTTGCTGAAACTGCAAGTTCAAAGGAGCTTAGATGGCCGGGTTTGCCCCATGGCCAGGTTTACCCCACAGTACCCTGTGTCATTGTCTTCTCTTTGTTTGGTTGTCAAAGTTACCGTATTTTTGGGTGTATATCCCCCCCTATTGTATATCCCCCCCCTAGTGTATAACCCCCCATTGGCAAAACATAAAATTTGTCCTTTGTATATCCCCCCCTGGTGTATAACCCCCCATGTACTGTAAGGTACCTGACCTACCTATGTAGCTGGTCCTATGCTAGCTATAGCTACTCCTACACCATGCTGCTATGCCTGTAGGCTTAGCTGAGCATGTCTTGTACTAGAATAACCCTGTTTTAACCGCGATTATGCCCTAAAACACATACTTTTGACCTCAAAAACATGCCTCTACACACCTCTCAAAAACATAAAGTTTGTCCTATGTATATCCCCACCCATTGTATATCCCCCCCTAGTGTATAACCCCCCATTGGACCTCTCAATTTTTGTATACCCCCATGGGGCTATACACCCAAAAATACGGTACGTCTAGTAGGATACTTTGGGGTAAAACTGAACACCAAATTTTTCACAGTCTGGCTACTGGGGTTGGGTTTTGTACATTTACTCACTTAGTACGCACACGCAGTACATTTGTACGAACGCGAAATTGTTTTGGTCACGAGCCAGATAACAGGAAAGCTAACAAGGTGTTCAGAATTTCCCCACCAGTGCGCTACACAAGTGGCGAATAAACTTTCAATGAGTTTGAGCTTCCAATTTTGTTTTTGAGTTGGGAGTCTTGGGTATAGTACGTTGTCTTGTTTCAGCGTCTCAGTCTTCCCCGATTCCTCCGCTCTCTCTTTCATTACTTCCGGTGAGGATCGATCGCTTAGGATATGGGAGAACGATAAATGCATCCAAACCATTCTCTTACCCGCTCAAAGCATCTGGTGCTGCTTAGTTCTGGCAAATGGAGACATTGCATGTGGAGCAAGGTACGGTATGTAGTGTATAGTATGTATGTACGTTCAGTATTCTAAGTCGAAGCTAAATGCTGGACACGCGCGCTGTTCTGGGGGAGGCTTGAGAAAGCGCGTCGTACTGTCGTCTTATCGTGTAAGACGAATAGAGCAGTAAGATTAGTGGAGTAAGGAACTATTAGGATACCAACAATGCGCCCGCCTTTTTTATATTCACCTTGAATATCTGTTGTAGTGATGGCACAGTTCGGGTTTTTACACGGTGCAAAGATCGCTTGGCTCCCGCGGCTGCGTTGGAGACTTTCGAGATGGAGTGTCTAGCCTTTGCTGAGGCTCTGGCCAGTTCTGAGGAGATTGGCGGCATCAAGATCGCGGATATGCCTGGAAAGGAAGCGTTGAACGAACCAGGTAGGGTACTATGGGGTAAACCTGGACACGGGGTATGTGCCACGGTCTCAGTTGGTCATTCTCATCTCATTCAATACTGTAGTCCTTTGCGTGCAAGAGCATGCATTCAGCTATTCCGAAGGAGTTTGACCAACTCAAGTGGTTGTCTTTTTTGGCATCACCCCACTATTGCCCTGATCTTTTCCAAAGAAACTTCATTCAGATTTTTCGCCGGGAATCGAACCCCTGGTTGCATGCTTTCCGTGCGATATACCTACGGTACCTCTAGCCACCGCGCCAATCGCCTTGTCCTCTCCGAAGAGCCATCCTTTATGCGCTGCTGCTTGCAGGAATACGACTTCGTGTTCGACGTGGACGTGGACGACTCGCGACCCACGCTCAAGCTGCCGTACAACAAGGACGAGGACCCGTGAGCGGCTGCGCAGCGCTTTCTCTGGGCGCAGGAGCTGCCGCAGGGATACCTACCTGCTGGACGAGATCGCCCGATGGGCAAGGTACGTGAACAAAACGACCGTTTTTACCTTGTTGCCCACCTTTTTAATATTGCTGCGGGACAATGGTAGACCGGCGGGCGGATCGATAATGTGTTGGTCATCTCTGGTTGAGCGTCCTTATACTCGTTCCATTTTATACCGTTGTGCCACGGTCTCAGTTGGTCATTCTCATTCAATACTGTAGTCCTTTGCGTGCAAGAGCATGCATCCAGCTATTCCGAAGGAGTTTGACCAACTCAAGTGGTTGTCAATGGGGGGGGGGGGGGGCTGTACACTGGGGATATACACCCAAAAAATACGGTATGTATTGCTTGGCTCTGTACCGACTCTGTACCTTTTACCGTATGTGGATATGTTGTTGTTTGTAGACAGAGTTGGAGAAATGCAGCTAAAAGCCAGTCAGCAAGGACGTCTGGCGCCGCAGGATATCACGATTCGGCTCAGCGGAAACTCGGGAGAATTGATCGTCGGAAAGCCCATTGAAATCGCTGGGCGCAGGAGCTGCCGCAGGGATACCTGGACGAGGTCGCCCGATGGGCAAGGTACGTGAACAAAACGACCGTTTTTACCTTGTTGCCCACCCCCCTGGTTTCGAATGATATGATATTTGGTCCATTGATTGCTGAGATACTTATGCAGCCTTGATGCTGCGTTCACCATACGTCCGTAAACGTGTTCGTCAACCTGTGTTCGTCAACGTATACGACGAACGGCGATCACTTTTACGACGGACACTTTACGGGTTGACGAACGCACGGTCGGTTTTGCGTAAAAAGTCTGGTGAAGGCAGCATGAAACTTTTATTGGTGGTCCAGATTTTCCCATGGCCGGGTTTACCCCATAGTACCCTAATACTTTGTATTCCAGTGAATCGGGCTTTTCGCAAGTGCACAAAGTCGAGCCGCATGGCGCTCTTGCGAGCTTAGCGGGCATTCAATGGATGTTCGCTGTTTGGCCACAAGCCTGGAGTCAGATCAGACGCTTGTGTCGGGGTCTAGAGATGGATCATTTCCCGTTTGGCAAAGAAGGTGAAGATGCGGCATGGTGCAAATGGGCGAGTCGCAATTTACGCTGCGCACACGTAGTAGCTTGCTCTTTGTTGCAAAACTTGGTCTATTTTTATGCATATTTTATATACCTTTTTAAAAGGGAAAAAAATACGATAATATAGACAAGTTTTACGACAAAAAGCGCTACTGCGTGCGCAGCGCTACATCTATTGTGCACTCTGAGCCTTCTCAGTACGTGGGGCCGGTCCAGCATTTGGTAAACCCGACCGCCTTTGCTCATTTGAACTTGTTCTCGCTGTTTCAGCAAGTGATGATGAATCGAAATAGCTCATTTGAAAGAGGAGAGTTCAAGGGATCGATTGATATATTAGTCTAATTTGGTCCATTGGTAGCTGAGAGATGCAGCCTTGATGCCGCGTTCACCATAATACGTCCGTATGACCGTTCGTCACCTGGTAACGGGTTCGACGGGCACTCTTACGGGTTGACGAACGGACGGACGGTTTTGCGGACGTCTGGTGAACGCGGCAGACACCTGATTTTCCCATGGCCGGGTTTACCCCATAGTACCCTAATAATTTGTATTCCAGTGAATCGGGCTTTTCGCAAGTGCACAAAGTCGAGCCGCATGGCAAGACCTTCATCAACTGTCTGGCGTATTTGGAACTTTGTGACGTTCTCTTCAGCGGTGGCCATAAAAGAAGAAGATTGCCGCGGATTCGCTTTACACATCACGCGGAGCAGCACACACAGAATGGTAATGTACTGTACTGGGGCGGTGCACACGTTTTAGTTCGCACATGCCATACGTACAGTTTGATGTAGGCTATTTCAGTAGAACATATAGGATAGTGTGGGGTAAACCCGGACACTGGGGTAAACCCGGACACCTAGTATATCTCAGCAACCATACGACCGATTGAGACAAGGCAGGATATCAATCGATTCCTTGAACTCTCCTCTTTCCAATGAGCTACATGTCCCTGCTCATCGTTTGTTCATCATATAAGCGGCAAGTTCAGAAAAGCTAGGTGTCCAGGTTTACCCCACATTACCCTACAGTATATATGTAGCTACACAAATTATCTGCCACCTGTTTGTCTGAATATGCCCCATGCTTTCCTGCATTAACTACTGACCATCAATCACGCGTTATGTGCATGAATTTTTTTTCAGTATGCACACTGGCAGTAGACAACAGACGCAGTATTTTGGTTAGCGGCTCATGGGACAACACAGCACGCCTTTTCTCGGGGGAAAAGTGCCTGTGTACGTTGGAAGGACATCAAGCAGCTGTCTGGGGTGTGGCCGTAGTTCCTTGTAAGCAAGATGCAGAAGAAAAATTGCCCAGAGTGTTGACGGCATCTGCTGATAAAAACGATCCGACTGTGGGTCGCATAAACTATTTAAAACCACTACTGTATACCTACCATTGTTATAAGAAAAATTGCCCAGAGTATTGACGGCATCTGCTGATAAAACGATCCGACTGTGGGTCGCATAAACTATTTAAAACCACTACTGTATACCTTTACCATTTCAGGCTCGATTACGTGTACATTCAGTAAATAGTATAGTAAACGATGATGCGTATATCCTGCCTCGCCCGTCTCATGATGAAGAGTGTTCTTTGTGCATTGTGGAATAAAAAGTTTTCGCTTGACGACATTGTTTATGCTGACAAAAAGGTTGCTATGAACCTGCATATCTCTGGGAATTGTTTTTATTGTGCTTTTAATACCATACGACTGGATACAGTACTGCAGGACCATTGCTGTTGTGCTGCTTCAGTATTAACGACTTCCTTCGACGACTCCGTAGGATGAACTGTGGTCGCTGTGGCCATTCCGTGTCAGCGCACCAGCGTCCGTGTCAGCGCACCGGTGTTCCGCCGCCAAGTAGCGTTCGAGATCTGAGCCTGTCGGAATTGACACTTTCCCTGGACTCGAGAGGGATGAACGCCATCCACTACGCCGCTATCAGTGTACGTACGAGTCTTGCAGTAATCCGGGTTTACCCCGCAGTGTCCTAGTTCCATGTACAGGTGCGCCATGATATACTTCGAGCTGAACCATAGTGAATATCGTCCTCACAGCGAACTAAATTTATGAGCAACATGAGACTGAAAATTTAAAGTGAGACTGAGATGAATGAGATTGAAAATAAATGCTCATAGTATTGCTGTGAGGACGATATTCAGTATGGGTTTCGAGAGTTAAAAAGCGCGAAGAGCCCGAGTATATTTTGGGACACCCTGTAGTATGGAATGAATTTTGTTTGGTCCACAGTATTGTATGTGCATACTGTAGTTTGGGCTCTATCGAATTTGAATTTCATACAAGCGCAAAGCACTCGTAGACTAAATTTTAACACCTACCCCGAGGAAGCGTCATTGTTGACAACAACTCGTTCATTTTGTTGTCCGTCCGTTTTTGTATGGTTTGTCGATTCGGTCAACAACGGTACAAAAACGGACAACAAGTTGTTGTCGGTTTGGAAAACAAATCTGTTTCGTGTTGTCAACAATGACGCTCCTACACTGTACAACGACGGATACAATACAGTTTAAGACAATATTCTTTCTTTACATTCAGGGAAACGTAGCATGCCTAGCCATGCTGTTGGATGCGGTAGGGGGTGCCGTTTCTTTTGGCACTTGGAACGTGGCACGCAGGCAGAGCCGGAACGACTGTCCTCTTCTGGGTACCTTGCCAGTAACGCCAGTGAACTGCGCGATAGCTGCTGGCCAAGCAAAGTGCCTTCGGCTGCTGGTGTCACAGGCGCCCCTGGTCACCGGCTCTGGCCCGCACTGGGCGTCGATGATGAAGGTGGACCCGGTGATGCAGGCAGTAGCGCAGCAGCAGCACGCTTGCTTGCAAGTTCTCCTGGCCGAGGCTGGCTGTTTTCCGGACGTGAAGACGTGTTCCTTTAGGATGCGAGATTACGTGCAAGGGCCGGACGGGTAAAGTTGCAGTACCACCTTACCTGTATTACGTACGGTATGGGGTATGGTACTACCAAAAATATATAATTCCTGTGTAGAGAAGAATGGCCTACGTAGTGAAAGGAAACAAAGCAATCACTGAATAGTTTTGGCCCAAAAAATTGGATCCCAATTTTCTGGATATTACAAAACCATAAAATTGGATATCCAATTTTGTGGGTATTCAATTTTCTGGATATCCAGAAAGTTGGATATCCAGAAATTTGGATATCCAGAAAGACAATTGTTTGTTTGTGTGGATGGCGTGCTTTCGATTATCCAATTTTCTGGATATCCAATTTTCTGGATATTACAAAACCATATGGAATCCCCAATAAAATGGTTTGGGATTCAATTTTCTGGGGCCAAAACTAGTCAGTGATTGCTTCGTTTCTTTTCACTACGTAGACCAGTCTTCTCTATACAGGAATTATATATTTTTGGTTCTACTTGTGTAGTACCTGTGTAAACTAAGAAACCATCCCTGGCGCAGATTCGCCCCATTTAACTGGGCTTTTGAAATGCAATTATTTGGGTGTTAACGAAACCATACGAAGCGAAATAAATTGGGGGATCTGTTTTTATCACAGAGAACACAGAATCTGTTTATCACAGGGAATCTGTTTACCACCTATCACAGAGAACACAGAACTGGATGATGCGTACAAGCACCATCGCTACAAAAATTTGCAATATAGCAACTGTGTATGTATATGTACATGAGAGAACCAACGTCTATAATGTACAAATACATAGTGGCACTGTGCGGCACTTTGGCACTGAACACTGCAGGCTGGCAAAGGGGCATGTGCAGACCATGAAACATCAAAATCATGAGCTGACCCACAGCGACAACCCAGTACCCAGCAAAATATGACGAAGGACGACGAAAACGAGTGTTGTGTGTGCTCTCAGCCACATGCAGGCTGAGAAAAACTCACGCTGTTACCGAGAAAGGTTATGCGGTGCATAGATGTGGCAGATCCCCCAGGTGAGATGGCCCGTACTGTCTCGTACCTGCTGTCTGCTGTGCAAGTGCAGGTTTGAGCGAAATAATTGGGGAATCCCAATTATTTGGTTCCCAAATTATCCCAATTAAATGAAACCCAAATATATCGTAAAGTTATCGAATTCCCCAATATGTGGTTTCGTAAACTCATAAGAAATGGTTTGTAAAATGCAATAATGGTTTCGTAACACCCATGTATTGGGTATTCCATCCAAATAGTTCCATACTGTATAATGGGGCGAATCTGCGGCGGCGTGTCTAGGAAAAAAATCCGACCAACATCAAAGTACCTTATAATAGATCGAAGAGGATGCTGTATTTCGCATAATTATATTATGGGTTCTTTCCATGGCCACGTTTGACTGGGTGTTCCCTTTTGCAGAAAGAGAGCTGCGCTTGCTGGTCATATCGATTACAGTCTCCGCGGTGCATCTTGTCCTCTGGCAGTGGCGGCTGTGTTGAAAGACGCAGAGAGTGTCAGACTGCTCCTACGTGCTGGTGCTAGTATGACAGCAGCAGTGGATACAGTAAGAGCGCGACAAAACAAAACAAGAACAATGATGCATGTACAGTATGCACCTACACGTACACAGTATAATGGTGTATTAGTCAAGTTCTTTTTTGTTGCAGCGCGGGGTACATTCGGTTGTGTCTTTGACGATGTGGTCCACATTGGGTTTTTCAGTAGATGTACTCTGTGCTTTTATGGAGCAAGGTTTGGATCTTTCTCTCGTCAAGGTAACGCCCCATTCTTGTAGTATTTTTAATACTATCGTATGGTTTATCGCAGCACCTTATTATAGTCTGGCCAATAGCAGTTGGCACTTGAACTCAAGGCGCGTTGCGTAAAATAGATTCACAAATGCGGATTTATGTCCACGCTTCGTGTACTCCTATTTAGCAGAAGCACATGCAAGCTACGCAACATGCCTTGAGTCCAGGTGCCAACTGCTATTGGCCAGACTATAGCTGATTCGACTTCTTCCTACTTGTGTTTTCACTGTAAATACGTACAACATACCACGATTGCGTTTATGTATGTACCATGTTATGTAGTAAGGTACGTACCATGGGGTAAACCAGCAACTTCCCCCTGGCATCGTCACCTCTGGCGCGGGGGGTGACGGTGTGGCGGCCTCTCTGCGCGGGCCAGAGGGAGGCAAGTGGAAAAAATTCACAAGTAGGAAGAAATCCGATCGGCTAATGTTTCAAAAACTTTATAAAGCGAGGAGAAGTCGATTGACTAGCATTGGTCTTTCCCCAGTATGGATGATAATGTCGAATAAGCTAATGTTTCAAAAAATTCACAAGTAGGAAGAAATCCAATCAGCTAATGTTTCAAAAACTTTATAAAGCGAGGAAGTCGATTGACTAGCATTGGTTTCTCTCCAGTGTGGATGATAATGTCGAATCAGGTAATGTTTCAAAAAATTCACAAGTACGGAGAAATTAACCGTTTATTCAGATCAGAAACTGACATGAATATAGTAAGTGCCAAATGCCTACAGTAAAGCAGACACTTTACAACACTGTATACATAATAATGAAGCACATACGTACACGTTAAGAAGCAATAATGATGAAACAGGGTATGTACTCTAGAACTTGTACACACGGGCGTAGGAAGCAATATCAAAGTTGTCAAGGGCATTGACAAAGGAATTGCGCGAGTTACTAGAAACAATATTTTCCGGCAGCAAGTTCCACAGGGGGACAACACGATGCCAAAACATTGATTGTTGCAAACTATTATTGGGATACGGGACAATAAGCCGTAATGGATGACCCCGAATGGAACGCGCCCTACGAAAGAACTGATTTTCATCCACGTCTACGCGCCCCGTAAGAACACAGTAGCACATAGAAAGATCAGCTTGTAAACGACGCACCTCCAAACTCTGGATCACAGGAAACGTTATCATAGCAGTAAGACGCAGTAAGAAATGCAATCGGCTAATGTTTCAAAAACTTCATAAAGCGAGGAAGTCGATTGACTAGCATTGGTTTTCTTCCCATGGTGGATGACAATGTGAATACCGTATTTTTGGTAAAAATACGGTAATAGTCAATAAATAATCAGCGAATAATCGATCGGCGTCTGAGTGTGGGAAGTAAGGTGGAAGGCAGGTGCCCGTTGCCTCCCCCTCCCTGGCCCGCGCAGAGAGGCCGCCACACCGTCACCCCCCGCGCCAGAGGTGACGATGCCAGGGGGAAGTTTACTGGTTTACCCCAACCCGTGGATCCACTGTGCCGGAGGCAGAGCCGGAGCGATCCAAAAAATATGCCGGGATTTACCGGAGCCGGGGCCGCTGTTACAATCTTCATGTCTACTTTTTGTTCTCAGGTGCCGATGATGATACCGTTCACAAACCGTGGCATTCCGGACGGTATTTGCTACGCAGTACAGGAAGAACGGCTAAGTCTGCTGCAATTTCTGGCGCATATTGGTGTTCTTCCAAGATTGGAGTTGTGGTGCAGTTGCAAGGTGTCGGCACCAAGTCTCTCATCAACGCTGTACTCCTTGTCCTATAAGGACCAGGTCAAAGTAGTGGAGGTGAGCCAATAGGGCGTTTTTCAGCTATAAAAGGAAAAGGCATTCATTGAGTATACACATACCGCACCAATCCGTCATTGTACGTCTTGGTTAGTTTTCTACAGGGTGTTTCATAATATACTCGCCGGATGTTTGCTTATATCTCCCCACCGGAGTGTCACATTCGAATGCGGTTTTTTGCGTTGAATAGCCAAGGCTTCAACGTTGACGCAGCCAAAATTTGAGCTTTCTAGGCCAACAGGAAGCGGCTCAAACAGCTCGATTTTCAAAGCGTCAATTTTCACACATTTTTGCAGGCGGCCAGGTACAGATCGGCTTCGGTTTTTCTCTCCCCAGTTTACCTAACCCAGTTCTCTCCTTAGTTTTCCTTCCGCAGTATTCCCCTCCCCACTTTTTATCTGGAGCACAAGTTTCGGTAGAGTTTTCCATCTCCATGCCACTTCTCTTGCAGATTCGAACTTAGCAAACAGTGTTACAGCCAAAATTCGGTCATCCAAGCTTTTCCTTGGGACGCTGATGCCATGGTGATCAAACTGAAGTCTGTTTTCGACAATACTGCTCAAAAATGCATAAAAGTTAGCGTGGAATGGTGAACAGACTTGAAAGAGCCAGAAAAAGCGAAAATGCAAATCCGTTGCCCCGCCTCAGTGCCCTGCCTCCGTTTTGCGCCGAAAAGGCGCCGCAACTTTGACCACTTACAGCTCCATGACAATGCAACCTAGGAAGCTAAAATTTTGGCTGCATCAACGTTGAAGCCTTGGCTATTCAACGCAAAAAACCGCATTCGAATGTGACACTCCGGTGGGGAGATATAAGCACAAACATCCGGCGAGTATATTATGAAACACCCTGTATAGTACAGTTCGAACTTTGCAATATCCAAAACAACACCGTATTAATAATTTTAGTGCGTTTTTCTACAGGCTCGGTAGAGGGCGCGCTTTTCGCGCGTAAGCAGGGAATAACTGCAAACCTTTGCTGATGATAATAAAAGGTTCTTTTTGAAAGAAAAAAAGCACTAAAATTATTTCTTGCGAAGTGAAACGAAGAAATAATTGTGTTTATTTTAGACTCTGTTACCCTACATTCACCACATGCCTCGTTGCTGCAAGTTCTGGACGCGCATGAGTGGCAGCCCAGCCATACAAGCCTTACGCAGTATGTCAAGTATCGACATCGTGATTTTTTTATCCCGTGTGATAGGATATCTACTGTGAGGATAAACGAAAGCTGCAATCGCTCTGTCTGTCTGTCTGTATCGCTATGTACGTATGTCTGTTTTAGTCGAGCAGCCGCCTCCTCTCCTCTTGTTGGCAAGGGATGCGCGAAGAGGCATCATTCCACCAGTGCGCCTCGCTGACGGGTGGAAGAAGATGGCTGAGAAAGAAGATGAGACGCGAGTTGCGAGAGGCGATACAAGGAGAATTGCTTGGGAGCCAGTAAATTTGGCCGAAGGATGGAACAGCCTGTCATGCTTCCCAAAAAGCTGCGCGTCACTAAGCCCTATGCTGGACTTTCCCTAGTCTATTCGCCTTTCCCTTTCTCAACAACGCTGTGCGTGATTCAATGTGCACGTAGGTATGTACATGCAGTTTTTATCTAACTACCAAAACTCGCCACTTGCTGCCCTAAACTGCCGCGTACTCCGAGAGCGCGCTTTCTAGGACTACGAATAAAAATTTGCAAAGTGGCGTTTTTGGTAGTTGATAAACACAGCATGGTTCGGCTAGGTACACGTTGAGATGACGCACGTTCTTATCACGCTCTTTTTCGTCCTGCTCATACTTTGCTCAATGTTCTGCTATTTATACGGGTTCAAAATGTAGACCTTTCATTGTATTCTCAGGTGCTTTGAGCGGATAAACTTTCATGTGTTCTCAGGTGCTTTGTTTGTTGTATTTTAGTATGCTGTAGTGTAGAACACAGAAGATTTTTTTATTTTATAGGGCGATTTTTATGCCTAGGAAAGTATTAGCATATTTTATAGGGCGATTTTTATGCCTAGGAAAGTATTAGCATAGCATTAACATCGTGCACCAATCTTTGTTTTGTTGTGTTGTTCGTCTTCCTTTGCATTTTTTTACTTCAGAAGCTGCTTTTATGGACAAATTTGTACTCCTAGATATGTGTACTCCTAGAAACTTTGCCATGTACTCCTAGAACCATCATTACCTGAGTTCTGATTGGTCTGTTTAGCTACTAGTACCGCTGAGCGCAAAACTAATTGTTAGGAGTGCAAGCAACTGCTACTACTACTTTTGTTTGCTGCTACTACTGCCCGCTCACTCCTAATCTTTAGGATTGTAGTCTCCTTGCGATGAACCACTTTACTAGGGTATTTTTCATTTTTGTTAGGATTAGGGTTTTTTTGGCCTTCTTCGCTTCCTGCGCATATGTTAGGCTCCCTCTACTAACACATTCTACTGTAATCTATGATGCTGCCTGTTTGTACTCAGATTACTCCATAATAGCAGCTATGCCTTTTTCACGCTTTCTGTAGACGGGTAAATACTAACGATTGTCACTTGAAGATTTTTGTTGTTTGTATTGCATTTTTTACCTAACATTTCACCTGTACTATATTGATCTGTTGCTTTTTCGTGCCACCCTAACAGATGGGAGACTTTCTCTAATAAACGTGATTTTAAACCAACGATTTCGTCCCACAGAGCTGGTTTGGAAGGAAGTGCCAAAAAATCTAACCATGTACACTGAACCAACAGGAATGAGTCGGATGAAAGGCCCAAAATCAGCAAAACTAATACGTTCTTCTACGATCTGGAAAATATTAGGGAACAAACCTAATCAATAGGATGCACCCTGTCAGACGATTGACGAGGATGCTAACGAATGAAGAGCAGAAGGAGAGAAAACACCGGTTTGCCAATCAAATACAATAGTACGAACCAATTTGTTGGTGGGACCAATCAGAACTAAGAAACCAACTTGACTTGAGACCTAAATATCATAGCCCAAATTTGGACCGACCCCGATAAGTGTAGTACAGTACAATACAATGCATACGTTACCTACGTACTACAGTCAGCTGGTCAAAGCTGTGTACCTATCAACCATCACTTCTTCGGCATCACAACGGTAGATGCTGCTGATCTGTTTCCAATAAATTTCAAGCGCAGTTTCTCCATCGCCATCAACACCAGATGCACCAGGGACAGAATGGAGCCGCCCAGAAACAGACCAAGCGCTCCACCCACATTGCCGATCAGCATAGCCGGCGTTTGGCTGAAGTACTGATTGATCCGAGTCACTTCGAGTCGCGGATACATGACGCCGAACACAGCACGACTGTGCATACTGTAATGATTTGTGTGTAATGGGGTTGTCAAAAAATTACTAATAATTAGTGATGATCTTATGTAGTGATTGATGTTTGGTAATGATTTAGTGGAGATCAACTGACCGCTGCTATGCGAGACCTGAAGTCTGAATAACAGGCGAGATACGCTATTGGGCGGCCATAAATTTTTATGCTTGAATCCCCATGGGGCGTTACACGAGAGGGTTCTATACACTAGTATATTAAAAGTTGACAATTTTCAGGAATTAAAGTTTTAGAGTTAAAGTTCAAGGGCCCTCAACTCTAAATATTTGAGCTAGAGTTGATTTTGCCAGGGTTCAACTCTTAGTCTAAATTGTGAGTTAGAGTTGAATACCTGAGAAATTTGGAGGTAGAATTTCATAAAAAATGATTGGAATGGGCACTTATAGCTCCTTGGAATGGGCGGGGGTAAATGCATGTGTACTAGAGTGTTATTTGCCAAATTCATGAAGAATCACTGCAATTTCTCTGCCTATCCGCAAATTTAGCTATAAGTAAGGTACGAATGGCAAGCAAATGATAAAAAATTGCTCACATTTCACTAAAATCAACTCTGACTTTACCTAAATTCCAATTAGAGTTGATGAATTCTGGAATTAAAGTTTAGAGTTAAAGTTGAGCATGTCTCAACTCTAATAATTTGAGTTAAAGTTGGATTAAAAGTTGGGAAATTTTCCCAACTTTAATTGATTTGAGTTAGAGTTAGAGTTCAACTCTTAATATACTACTATACACGAATCATTGCAGTAATCTCTTCAACGCGACTCGCGTTTCCCTTCCAATGTTTCCTCAGTGCGGATTGGGACAAGGGCGACACAGATCGAATCTGGATGGCGTATCGGGTTTGCAGGCACCGCTCGGGGCAGAGGCGTTGACAGTGTTTGCCTTGCACCTCGACGAGCTCCTTTACTGCAGACTCGGATGAGGCACCATCGAACAAGCCTGCAGTTGACCAGTAATCGCACACGGGTTTGCGTGGGGCAGAGCCGATCCGACGATGCCCTGGAACGCCTATTTCGCACCTGAAATATTTCGAGGGGCTATCGCTATACTGGGCAGAGCTCAGCTAATTCACGGAAGATTACAATTACAGTAAATTGTACTGCTATTGAAATTACTGTTGCTGCGTCGTGTTCATTTGCTTGTTGAGCACTTTCAAGCTGTAATCTATGGAGCATTTTATGCAGCAGTCACTGGCGCTGTAGTCTTTATCCGCCGTTTCGGTGCAGTGAATGTGCGGCGGCTTCGGCACACTTTTAAAGGGGTTGTGCGGGCAGAAGAAGAAACATTTACAATAATCGTGTGGTGAAGGAGTAAGGATCGATTCGATTCACACACTCATAACGTCACAACGTGGGATTGATTCCGCCAATGAAACGGAATAAGGTCAGAAAGACTGTTCATTATTGATGAAAGCTAGATTTGCGTGTAGCTAACTGATCCTTTCCTTTTTTAGCTAACTATCCCTTAGCTGATCCTCTTTTTCACTTAGCAAATGTCCTTTGCGTGCGGCCCAACCCCTTTAATGGACATAATGGACATAGGCTTAGGCTTAGCAATGGACAAGGCTGAGGCTTAGGCTTAGCAATGGACATAGGCTTAGGCTTAGCAATGGACATAGGCTTAGGCTTAGGCTTAGCAATGGACATAGGCTTAGGCTTAGGCTTAGCAATGGACATAGGCTTAGGCTTAGGCTTTGCAATGGGGTCTGCTCGCATTACGTACACTCACCGTTTCGTATACTGCCGATTCGTACCCGCACGTTTCGTACACTTACACTTTCGTACCCATGCCATTACGTACACTGCTTTTGTCGTACACTTGTTGATCGGTACACTTTCATTTCGTACATTTGACACCCCCGATTCGTACACTTTTTTGTTCGTACACTTAGCGATACGTACACACACAAATTTGCACAGCTACTGTACCTACAGGTCATTGCAATCATACATGCTTGTCGTAATCAACAGTAGCTAAGTGAAACAAACGTCATCATAAAACTGTCGTTCTGCTCATAACGAAAAGCCTACCGTGCGCGCCACGTGCAATATAGGAATCCGCGCGATTATTGATTGCGCCCGGTGGCGCGCGGTGTGCGCCCGGTGACGCGCGGTGTGCGCCCGGTGGCGCGCGTGAGTCGCCCGGTTGCGCGCGGTGTGCGCCCGGTTGCGCGCGCGAGTCGCGCGCGATGCGCGCGGAGTAACTACGTGAGTAAAATAAAGAAACATGCTCGGATAAGAACTGTGATAACGTTAAACAATCCGCTAGTAAGAAATCATTCAACATGATGCAAAGTTACTTCGACATACTTCAGTCGGTAGTTTTTCTCACTCCGTTGCGCGCGCGCAAGCGCGCGCTGCGCGCGGATTCCTATATTGCACGTGGCGCGCACAGTAGTGGATTGGATGTAGGTTGAGAAGGAAAATTTTTCCCAAAATTTGGCCCCAGATTGCCTCAGCTTAATCCTCAGTCTAAACTTAACCCTAAGCCTCAGCCTAACCCTAAGCCTAAGGTGAAGCCTAATCCTCAGCCTAAGCGGAAGCCTAACCCTAAGCCTCAGCCTAAGCCTAACCCTAAGCCTCAGCCTAAGGTGAAGCCTAATCCTCAGCCTAAGCTAAGCCTCAGCCTAAGCTTCAGCCTAAGGTGAAGCCTAATCCTCAGCCTAAGCTAAGCGTCAGCCTAACCCTAAGCCTCAGCCAAAGCCTAAGCCTCAGCATATGCCTGAGTTGGCCTATTGGCACAATTGATCACTGACGCACCAATGAAAATTCATTCTTCAAGGACTGAAGAATAATGCGTATACGTACTGGGAAGTGTACCTACCATAGAATGTACGAAACAATTCGTGTACCAGATGCAAGTGTACGAAACGCATTGCTAGCAAATTGTGTACGTAAAATTGGGGTACGAATCGAGGAGTGTACCAGGTGGGTCCGGTACCAACTGCAAAGTGTACCAAACGAGCAGGGTACGAAAACCGGGGTACGAAACGGGTTGTGTACGTAAGTCGAGCACCCCTTGCAATGGACATAGGCTTAGGCTTAGCAATGGACATAGGCTTAGGCTTAGTAATGGACATAGGCTTAGGCTTAGCAATGGACATAGGCTTAGGCTTTAGCAATGGACATAGGCTTAGGCTTAGGCTTAGTAATGGACATAGGCTTAGGCTTAGCAATGGAGATAGGCTTAGGCTTAGGCTTAGCAATGGACATAGGCTTAGGCTTAGGCTTAGCAATAGACATAGGCTTAGGCTTAGCAATGGACATAGGCTTAGGCTTAAGCAATGGACATAGGCTTAGGCTTAGGCTTAGTAATGGACATACAGTAGGCTTAGGCTTAGCAATGGACATAGGCTTAGGCTTAGGCTTAGCAATGGACATAGGCTTAGGCTTAGGCTTAGCAATGGACATAGGCTTAGGCTTAGCAATGGACATAGGCTTAGGCATAGGCTGGACATAGGCTTAGGCTTAGCAATAGACATAGGCTTAGGCTTAGGCTTAGTAATGGACATAGGCTTAGGCTTAGCAATGGACATAGGCTTAGGCTTAGGCTTAGCAATGGACATAGGCTTAGGCTTAGCAATGGACATAGGCTTAGGCTTAGGCTTAGCAATAGACATAGGCTTAGGCTTAGCAATGGACATAGGCTTAGGCTTAAGCAATGGACATAGGCTTAGTCTTAGGCTTAGTAATGGACATAGGCTTAGGCTTAGCAATGGACATAGGCTTAGGCTTAGGCTTAGCAATGGACATAGGCTTAGGCTTAGGCTTAGCAATGGACATAGGCTTAGGCTTAGCAATGGACATAGGCTTAGGCTTAGGCTTAGTAATGGACATAGGCTTAGGCTTAGCAATGGACGTAGGCTTAGGCGTAGGCTTAGCAATGGACATAGGCTTAGGCTTAGGCTTAGCAATGGACATAGGCTCAGGCTTAGCAATGGACAAAGGCTTAGGCTTAGGCTTAGCAATGGACATAGGCTTAGGCTTAGCAATGGACATAGGCTTAGGCTTAGCAATGGACATAGGCTTAGGCTTAGCAATGGACATAGGCTTAGGCTTAGGCTTAGCAATGGACATAGGCTTAGGCTTAGCAATGGACATAGGCTTAGGCTTAGCAATGGACATAGGCTTAGGCTTAGCAATGGACATAGGCTTAGGCTTAGCAATGGACATAGGCTTAGGCTTAGGCTTAGCAATGGACATAGGCTTAGGCTTAGCAATGGACATAGGCTTAGGCTTAGGCTTAGCAATGGACATAGGCTTAGGCTTAGGCTTAGCAGTAGACATAAGCTTTGGCTTAGGCTTAGCCGAAAAGGGGGAGAGAAATAGGACCGAACAGCGAGATGGCGGCGTGCTTTCGAACACAATTTGCGCGTGAAGATCAGGTATGGGTCCAAGGTGGATTATGTTTGTAGGTAAGGTACTGCTGTTGTTACTGCGCACATAGTGGTAATAGCGTTTGAGACCAGTAAGTAGTGTACTTCTGAAGGCGATTGAAAGTGATGACAGTGCAGACTGGTACAACAAGTTCAAGGGTGGAAAACCAAGCGAATGATGTGTGCCAAATAAATAATACTTGTGATTTTTCACTGTGAACTCACTCAAGGTCGGTCAGGCTCATTCACATTGACCGGAAATGCGCTGGGCGTGCGCCATTGCATGTGCCGAGTCCTTGGACACTCCGAGCTTACACGTCCAGCGCATGTCTCCGATGTGAATGAGCCGTCATGCATTGACATTTTGGCATTCGCCCATTGATGGGACGTGGTACTACGTACGTACGTGGTGTGTTAGTCGATTCGAAAGCTTGCCAAATGAAAACACGTGTACGTACTGTACTCTTGCTGTTTGATGGAAACAATGTGATCCAATAGTGTTCCTTTAGTACGTTTCCACTTTTCACTTGTGCAATGTTTTGTTTTTAGTGGAAACTGGTCGGTGTACATGACGTGTAAAACATTCGATGTGATATTCTGATGGACTTTTCAGACCAGGGTTTTGTTTTCCAAAGCTATCTACCTACTATACACAGTAATAGCAAAAGTAAACCATATTCTGTTTGCGGCTAAAAACATCTTTGGTGATTGAGCTGACAGCGTCTATCAGCCTTTATTATAAGGTGATTATGGGTTATGGGTTATGAGTTATGGGGTATGGTCTATGGGGTATGGGGATTGCAAAACGAGAAACGCAAAACTCACAAGTGGAACTGCCAACTTCCACTGGACAGACCAAAGAAATGCAATTGCCGATAAAGCGTGTTTGTTGACACAGGAAATAAATAGGTCAAATGGGTCGACATGTTGATTGATTGATTGACACTTGTGCATGGTATGTGCCAGTGCTGACAGGTGTGATATTTCAGCTTATTTTATTTCAAAATGGCAGCAAAGAAAGAGGAGACTGAAAGTTTGGAGTCGATTTTGCTTGGAAGCTTAGCAGGGGAGCAGTTAGATGAAGTTTGGCGAATTTTGTACGGGAAAAAACTCAGGTAATATAAATAATACACCTATGCGCCGAAATGTCAAAGTCACGAGCTCAGCAGGTGACGGCGAATTTCTTCGTACTGTCGTGGGAGTAGCCTTAGCCTGTATGAAGTCGTGGATTTGATGTTTCGGCTGTCAAAAACTGGAACAGTTGGGACTTATCTGAACAGGAAGGGGTAATTTTGCGACCACCCAAGATAACAACTAAACTGCTGCGGGATAGCGGGTAGATTCGTGCTTGGCCCGGATTGATTACCCCGTCCGTACTGTGGCAAGTACTGCTTACACCGGATAGAAAATTCATGTGATATATATGGTAGGGAGGGATGTGTGTATTTTGAAGGGAACTGGAGCTGAACTCCAAAGCAGCTGAACTGTCCAAGGGTAAAGATTTTCAAATCGCCGGTTATGTCTTCGACGCAGCTGCGGAGTCTTCACGTCAACCAAGAAAAGTGAGGTTTCGATGCTCTCGCTTGTCGCGCTGCTTGTGGCATGATGTGGTCCTAAGACAGTATGTACGAAGGTTTCAGAGCTACGTATGGCCTAACTAAAGATGCGCAGTTTGAGCTGAAGTCCGTTGCTGCGATAGCACACTTCAGCTTCAACTACACATCTTTTGTCATGGGTCGAAAATGGATGGAACCAACACCCAACGCTTCTGCTTTGTTGCAGGTACGCATAGGCGCGGTGCAAAACAAGATTCAGATAGAAACGACCGAGCCTGTGGTGAAGCAGAGAGAGGCGCTATGGTACCGCATCGCAGACATGGTGCAAGCAGCCGCCTATCAGGGAGTGAACATCGTCTGCTTTCAGGAGGCATGGAGTAATGACTTTTTGTGTAAGCTTGTGTAAGAAAGTTTATGCATGCTGTTTCACATGGATGGCATTGGTACATACGTACTGTTCATAGTCTGACCACTAAGAGCTCACTATGGAATTCAAGTCGTATTGCGTAGTAGGCTACTCCTGCCCAAAATAGGAATGCATGAAGCACGGAGAGAATAATTTGCCTGTATTTTACACAACACGAGTTGAGTTTCATAGCGAATTCTCACTAGCCAGACTATAGAAGCATTTAACCGGAATGCTTGCTTGCCATATTATGATTGTACAGATATGCCCTACGCTTTTTGCACAAGGGAGAAGCTGTTTTGGACGGAATTTGCGGAACCAGCCGAAGATGGGCCCACCACGGAATTTTGCCGAGAAGTAGGGGCGCGAGAATGTTCAAGATTTCATAATTGGCCAAGTTTATGGTGTGTAGAGTAAGATACCGGGAAAAAATAGGGAGGGTGTATGCGTTTGGTTTGGACGCTTTGATTTGTACCAAGAATTTATGTATGGTCGGTTGATTTCAGCTTGCCAAGGCACACAACATGTACATAATCAATCCGATATTGGAGCGTGATGTGAAGCACGGAGACGTACTCTGGAACACTGCAGTTGTAATTTCCAACAAGGGACAGGTGGTGGGGAAAAGCCGGAAAAATCACATTCCAAGAGTGGGCGACTTCAATGAAGTGAGAGAAGAAATACTAATAGTGCGCTACACACGAGGTGAGTAAACTCACGGGGAATTCCCCATAAGTATGCGATGAAGCATATGGAGGCCGGTGAATTCACCGTGAGTTTGAAACTCACCACGTGTGTGAACAAAAAAATTTCGCGCGTGGGAGCAAGTGAGGATGCTGTACACGAAAAATGAAACTCGAAGTTCAAACTCACCGTGAGTTTGCTCACCACGTGTGTAGCCCACTACTGTGGAATGGTAAACTGGGGTAAATCTGGAAATAATGGGGAAAACCCAGCCACCTACGTACAGTACGTAGTTTTCAAGGCTGTTATTTCCAAGTGGGTGGGTCGGGGTTACCCCACCAATAAAGCCGGTCGAGTTTACCCCATGATACCCTACTGCCGACGTACATACGTACAATAAACCCTAATGCAACACAACGAAACTTTTGTCATTGAATAGTACTGACTGACTAGCGGTGTGGTATGCTCTATTGACCTGCTTGTATTTTTAGTCCACATATTTCATGGAGAGTACATTGGGGCACCCAGTGTTTTCAACGCCATGGGGTAAAAGTTTACGTTATCACAAGGGCCTTTTATGGCCAAATACATACGGGCGTGATGCAGGCCTAGATTTTTTTTGTTTTAGGAAAGTTTGGGATCAATATTTGCCACGGTCGTCACCATCCACAGAACTGGATGCTGTACGGTGTGAACGGGGCGGAAATTATTTTCAACCCATCCGCGACTGTGGGCGAATTGAGGTGAGCTTGTCTGCATCGTTCGTGATTCATATTCTGCCATTCGTATGGGCGATAAAAACCGCCGACCTTGGCGTAGTTTCGGCTAAATAAAGAGTTGCTTGTTTGAAACATCATGCTCACACAGTGTCATCCAAGAATGCGTTACGTATGATGGCCCATTCACATCGTAGACATGCCCTGGACGTTCGTCTGGCGTGTCCCTGGCTTGACACATGTAAATGCATGAACATATGCATGAACTTGCTTTGTGAATAAGCCATAATGCGACGATTTTGGCTGGCTTTTACGCGGCCGACTACGTAGGGTATGGTGTAAAAAGCAGCTGCGTCCACAATCACGGGTTACTTTTTTTAGCGAACCATTGTGGCCAATCGAAGCTCGCAATGCGGCGATTGCTAACAGCTGTTTCACTGTTGCCATAAATCGCGTTGGAACGGTAAGAAAATAAGAGTAGACTATTCGACGAACTACTTAGCCGTGACAGCGATTCCCTGATTACGTATGAAGAACTGTTTTTGTGTTATGATGGCCCGTTCACATCGGAGCCCGGTTGTCCAAAGCCAAGGACTGGATAGCAGCTTTTTTGTCTAATAGAAAACAGCGAGTCGTAGTAGATGGTGTATTATCTGACCCTATCAGTGTTACAAGTGGGGTGCCGCAGGGAAGTGTCCTAGGACCATCTCTTTTTCTGATATATTTCAATGACCTGGCTAAGGTCATTATGCATGGAACTCTAAAGCTTTTTGCTGACGATGCAAAGCTGTATGTCACGTTTTCGCGTCAGGATGCACAAATTGGACATCAAAACATGCAGGAGGATATTACGAACATATGGAATTGGTGTAAAGAGTCACAGTTGGATATTGCTATATCTAAGAGTTTTGTCTTCCACTTGGGCTACGGTAACCCATGCCAGCAGTATTTCTTTGGCCCCAACAATACCTTCGACTGTTTCAATTCGGGATCTTGGAGTGATTATATCCAATAATAATCATTTCAATGTACCCTCTTTTAGGGAGCATATAAACAAGATAGCACAAGCGGGTCATACTATTTCTAAGCTTCTTTTTAAGTGCTTTTATTCAACACGTGACTATTCTTTCATGGTAAAGCTTTTTAATGTTTATGTTCGTTCAAAACTTGAGTATGCCTCTACTGTTTGGCGACCATACTTGAAAAAAGACATTGATAGATTGGAAAAAGTACAAAGACGATTTACTAAGCGACTGTTGTCAAGAGAAAATCTTACCTATCCGCAACGTTTGCAATATCTGGGAATGTCATCTGTTGAGCTGCGTCATTTACAGCTTGATTTAACATTGGTGTACAAAATGCTTCACGGTCATCTTGATGTTTCGGTGGAGCGTTTCTTTGAATTTCGAACAAGTACATACCCAAGTAGGCTGCACTCATTAGCACTCAATAAGAAATGGAGTAATAAAAAGTTGCTCGAAAATTTTTTAACCAATAGGGTGGTTGATGCCTGGAATAAATTGCCGCAATCTGTGGTTGAAGCACCAACGGTCTCTGCGTTCAAATTCTATCTGAAAACCTTCGATTTATCGGAATATTTAAAGGGGGGTGGACTCGACGTCTAACTTGACACCTCCACTCTCCTTGCTCGTCATGGTGCCTGTTCTATGGACGAAATAGACTAGAGAGCTAGCACCCGCCCATAGGAAAAGTCCCACTCTCCTAAGAGGACTAAAATGTCCATGAGAAGAGGACTTTGGCTTTAGGGAATTTTTGAATGAGGCATAAAATGCAGTCGTTGATGGAGAGCATGCTAGCATTGTCGCCAATGTTGGCATTGGCTCTCCGGACCCCGGCGGCATTTTGTGCATGTGTGCCTTGTAAAAGAATCTGCCTGTCGTAAAGGAATCATGAATATTCATGAGAGGTGGGTTCTGGTGTAGTTTTTCATTTCTTGTCAGTGGATTGTGTTGTTTGGGTTGGGTGCTGCTGTTCTCTTTTCTTTGCTGTTCTCTTTTCTTTGTTGTTGTTCTTCAATACTTGTGTGCATCTGGGCGAGTAAAGACTTTGTTGTTGTTGTTGTTGTTGTTGTTGTTGTTGTTGTTGTTGTTGTTGTTGTTGTTGTTGTTGTTGTTGTTGTTGTTGTTGTTGTTGTTGTCCATGCTTTTGCATTGCGTTGCGTCATGGACACGCTGAGCGTACGCTCGGCGCGCGTCTCCGATGTGAATGGGCCATCATCGTTCTTGCAGGAGAAATTTCCACACGAATTCACATCTGGCGATGGCAAACCGGCGCATAAGGATATCGGCCATTTCTATGGTTCCAGCTATGTTGCTGCACCTGACGGAAGCAGAACCCCGGTAATACTTCGCATGCAGTTGATTCAATGTCTTTCCAAACTATCCTCTGCATTTGCATACATATGAACTGTCCTCTGCATACATATGAACAACTGAGCTGCTACTGAACTGTGTTTGTTTGTGTTTTAGGGTTTGTCAAGAGTGCGCGAAGGCCTTTTGGTGGCTGAATTGGACTTAAATTTGTGCCGACAAGTCAAGGACAAATGGGGATTTAGGGTAAGAAAGATGCACCCCTTTCAGGAACCGTTTGAACTCTGGTATGACATGCATGCATGTGGTCTACTATAGTAAACATAGGGGAGAATAAAAGCTAGGCAGGCAATGGCCAGGATAGGCCAACAAAAGCAAAATGCCACCTACTTCATGGGTACGGTAAAATATGTACCTACCTAGTTCTTTCTTGCAGATGAACCAACGCTTGGAATTGTATGGAGAGACTTTCAGCAGAGCTGCGGAGCCAGAATTCAAACCGCAAATAATAGAGTGAAATGCACATAGTACTACTAATTCCAGTACTACAGTACCATATACCAACCAACCGACAGGCAGAGGCATGGCATCGCATCCCCACTCAGCCACCCAGCTTGACAGGAAACTGTGCAGCGCAGCTGGATCTGGATTTGTACCTACAGAATAATATTGAGAATAAGCAGCATCCACAGCTAGACGACAGCTTATCTGAAATCAAATTGCTTTCCTACATACGTACATAATCTTCCTGCTTGTGGGTGTTGTCTTTTGTCTGTCACTTGCTAACTCTGATTATGCTGGGCGTAGTTTTGAATACCAAGAATGCACAAATGCTCAGTGATTGTGTAAAGAGCGAAGCAGTGCAGCACTGGCTGCACTTTGTGATGAACAGATTGGTATGTTGATCTTGATGATACTCTGGAGGTACTCTGCCATTTCTTATGAAAAGTTGTCTCTCTGTCTACACTACAGTATGTACAGTACAGAGTGTCCCAAAATTTACCTTGGGACAAGGCAAAACAAGGTTCCGTACCGTAGTAACTTCACGTCGGTGACATGTGTTAAAATTTTGTTTTTTTTTTCAGACCGTCTTGCGATATTATCAGCGCCAAATTCTGGAATCCAGGTTGGTGAACTTTCTAGACGAGCGCTACCAACGTGTGGAAGATGCGGTAAATTATTTGCGAACCTCACCATCTCATAGAGTCCGTATTTCTGAATGTGTGACGCGTACAGTACGTACATGCATTTCCACAGTTTAAACGGTTTTTTTTTTAATTCTACAGTATCCATCTGAGCACCAAGACGATTTTGAGCCGCTCAAGTTGGAAATCGCTGATCTGTTGCCATACGATGTCGTGCTCGCCTCCACTTCAACCACTGGTACAGAAAACGGTGGAGATAAGAAAAACTACAACTATGGCGACTTTCCTAATACCCAACCCCGAAGACCCAACAGTTTGCTGGCGCCGCCTAAAAAGGGCGATTTGGACAACTTTTCTGATGCTCGATTTTTCACCAAGAAAGTGGATGGAACGACCGCTGCAAACTCGGACCAAAAAGTAAGTACAGTGTACATGTTGGATAACTGGTCGAAGTTTTTGGAGGGTTTAGAGCTGACCACAATATTGTTGCGGCGATATGAAAAGGGTGCCATTTTTATTAGGAAAAATGACACCTTTTATCAAAGCGTCTAGCACTTTTCCCACAACTGAATTAGCTCTAGTATTCTCAATATTGACGAACTACATTAGGCCATTCTGTGCTCAAGATCTTTGCGAATTCGCCTGAATCAGTGGCGAAAATGAATCCGATGGAGAGTTCAAATGCCAGTTGGAAGCCATCGAAAAAGCAGCTGGAGCGATATGGAGAGAAGCATGGCATTCGCGTGCTAAAAACGGACAGCGAATTACGGGGAGATCGCAGGTTCTACGCGGAGAATGTGCTCACGCAGGATGAGTGCAAACGGCTGATGACAATTCAGGTGGGACTGAAGTCGCAGTTTAGGTCGTGCCTAGCAGTGCCACCACTGTGTAGCGCAGTTGGTTGGTAGAGGTTTTCATGTTCGCTTATTGTCTTGTTTTTCGAAGGATTTGACAACTTTGGGTAACGGTTACGCTGGTCGACCTTCGCCCCATACGAAGCACGAATATTTTCGAGGACTCACCTCCCCTGAAATATCGCAGGTAATTTTATCGGTACATAATTCGCAGGTAATTCTATATGTTCAACTTCTTTGAAAAATTAGTAGGGCTACAGCAGCAAAATTTACTGCATATCCTGCAAAAATTGTTTCAGCTTGCTGCGGCAGGCAAGATTTCTCTTGAAGCAGCCAAGCTTTTCCTTGACAAGAGCGAGACGGTTCGAGACATCACCGAGTCCTACTTCAACCTCAGCTCTCACCTGTACTTCGAGTACACTCATCTGGTGTGCCGAGATGCACTGGCAGGTATTACATTAACCTGAAGCATAAAAGCTACAAGTTTACCCAGAAACACAAAAGAGAGGCTGTGAGACCTTTTTGCTATATCAGAATTCACAAAGGAGGAGAGACCGGATCTCAGTCATCCGATTCACGCTGGCAACTGTCTGCTGAGAAACGGGGAATGCATCAAGGAATATCCGGCGTACGTTTGGCGAGATTTCAGCTCCATTCTCTACCTCAACAACGAGTTTGATGGAGGCGAATTCTTCTTCACTGATGCCGACCAAAACATTCAGGTGTACCGTACATGCATGTACAGTACAGTACCTACATTACATACTTTAAAAATTAAAATTAAAATTTAAATTAAATTAAAAATTATTAAAATTACGACTAGACTACGTAATTTTGTTGGCGTTTTTCCTCTGAGCAAACCCTATAATTTTGAAGTTGTCCCCAATTGTTTGTCCGATCTTATTTTTGTCCGTTCAAATATTTTTAGATTTACAGTAATCAACTGAATTTCTTCTTTACAGATTGAGCTAAAGCCAAGATGTGGTCAAATGGTAGCGTTCTCTGGGGAGACGTTGCACGGTGTCAAGGCCATTCTGAAGGGCACCAGATGCGTACTGGCTCAGTGGATGACGTTGGACCCTGAGCATCAAGAAATGGAACGTTTCACCGCGCAGCAGATACTCGCAGAATTGGACTGGGTAAACGAGAGTTCCGATGAAGACCACGTGTACTCAGAGAACCGCATTCTGGTTTTGCAAGGAAGATTAGTCCGTGCTTGTATTGACACGCGTGTTTTTGAATCGGAGGCGCGCTCAATACAAGCACGGACTAATCTTCCTTGCAAAATCAGAATGCGGTTCTCAGTGTAGTTCTAGCGGAGAGAACGAGAATCCCAGGATGCAGCATTATTTTATTATGGTATATAACACTGTGCCTTGCCAGTGAAATGTTGCTCAAAACAGTGACGCTGTACAGTGTTTATTTTTGCAGACGCTGGCTTCCTGTAAAAAGTTTCTTAGTGTTACGTTTTAGAGGTTTTACATATGAACGATAAAGTTGTATTCCTATTGTACTCGTAGTATTGCAGAAGTGTAGTATACAGTACAATACAATGTGAATGTACACACGTTATTACCTACGTACTACAGTCAGCTGGTCAAAGCTGTGTACCTGTCAACCATCACTTTTTCGGCTTCACGACGGTTGGTGCTGTTCTATTTCCAAAAAACTTTAAACACAGTTTCTCCATCGCCATCAAAACCAGGTGCACCAGGGACAGAATGGAGCCGCCTAGGAACAGACCAAGCGCTCCACCTACGTTTCCGATTAGCATTGCCGGCGTTTGGCTGAAGTACTGATTGATCCGAGTCACTTCGAGTCGCGGATACATGACGCCGAAGACAGCGCGACTGTGCATAATCTCCGCAACGCGACTCGCGTTTCCCTTCCAATGTTTCCTAAGTGCGGATTGGGACAAGGGTGACACAGATCGAATCTGGATGGCGTAACGGGTTTGCAGGCACCGCTCGGGGCAGAGGCGTTGACAGTGTTTGCCTTGCGCATCTAAAACCGCCTTCACTTTGACTTCGGTTGAGGCACCATTGAACAAGCCTGCAGTTGACCAGATATCGCACATGGGTTTGCGCGGGGGAGAGCCGATACGGCGGCGCCCCGGAACGCCTATCTCGCACCTAAAAAAATGGCTAACAAATGTTGGGGCGCCACAGACTAAACTCCGAATTCGGAACCCTGCCTGACTACGCTTCAACATGTAAAATCTCCGAGTTCGCTCGCACCGAACTAGCTCCGTTTTTCCTATAATAGCGTTGCGTGTGACCAGCCGAGTTTTTATTTTAGAGACATGGTGAGCAACCGACGTTCGTTCCAATTCAAAACAAAGTGATTCCAATCCAAACTCGGTCCGTAAATTTGCTTCGGAACAAACTCGGAGCACGTCTGTGGCGCCCCATTGAATGCTTGTATAGATAGTCCATGGGACTATACTATACAGAATGGTATGCGCCGATTAGGAGGCTGCCTGTTTGTTGAGGGGCGTATGTGTACGTACATATGCACGAGACAGTTATTCACGGAACATTACAGTTTGTACTGTTGCTGTAATTACGAACGTACTCCTGCTCCGTCGCATTTATTTGCTTGTTGAGCACTTCCAGGCTGTAATCTACGGCGCAATTCATCCAGCAGTCAATGGCGCTGTAGTCTTTATCCGCCGTTTCTGTGCAGTGAATGTGTGGCGGCTTCGGGACACTTCTAAAGGGGTTGTGCCAGGGCCGGAAAGATTTCCTGATAGAGTCGAATTTCGTATTTGTAAGCTTAGGCTTAGGCTTAGGCTTAGCCCTACGTATGCACAAAAGATAGTAACTTCAAAGTACATATGTACAGCTGCTGCTGTTGTGTGAATGAAAGCAGACCTATGTACTGAAAGGGGAATGGCGGAGAAGGCTGTCTGAGTGAACAGTGAACCTACAGTACGTATGTACGTACATACCCAACCGCATAGAGTCGAATTCCGTATTTGTAGGCTGAGGCTTAGGCTTAGCCCTACGTATGCACAAAAGATAGTAACTTCAAAGTACAAACAGCTGCTGCTGCTGCTGTGTGAATGAAAGCAGACCTGCTGAAAGGGGAATGGCGGAGAAGGCTGTCTGAGTGAACAGTGAACCTACAGTACGTACGTACGTACATACCCAACCGCATAGAGTCGAATTCCGTATTTGTAGGCTGAGGCTTAGGCTTAGGCTTAGCCCTACGTATGCACAAAAGATAGTAACTTCAAAGTACATATGTACAGCTGCTGCTGTTGTGTGAATGAAAGCAGACCTATGTACTGAAAGGGGAATGGCGGAGAAGGCTGTCTGAGTGAACAGTGAACCTACAGTACGTACGTACGTACATATGCCCCCAACCACATAGAGTCGAATTCCGTATTTGTAGGCTGAGGCTTAGGCTTAGCCCTACGTATGCACAAAAGATAGTAACTTCAAAGTACAAACAGCTGCTGCTGCTGCTGTGTGAATGAAAGCAGACCTGCTGAAAGGGGAATGGCGGAGAAGGCTGTCTGAGTGAACAGTGAACCTACAGTACGTACGTACGTACATACCCAACCGCATAGAGTCGAATTCCGTATTTGTAGGCTGAGGCTTAGGCTTAGCCCTACGTATGCACAAAAGATAGTAACTTCAAAGTACAAACAGCTGCTGCTGCTGCTGTGTGAATGAAAGCAGACCTATGTACTGAAAGGGGAATGGCGGAGAAGGCTGTCTGAGTGAACAGTGAACCTACAGTACGTACGTACGTACATACCCAACCGCATAGAGTCGAATTCCGTATTTGTAGGCTGAGGCTTAGGCTTAGCCCTACGTATGCACAAAAGATAGTAACTTCAAAGTACAAACAGCTGCTGCTGCTGCTGTGTGAATGAAAGCAGACCTGCTGAAAGGGGAATGGCGGAGAAGGCTGTCTGAGTGAACAGTGAACCTACAGTACGTACGTACGTACATACCCAACCGCATAGAGTCGAATTCCGTATTTGTAGGCTGAGGCTTAGGCTTAGGCTTAGCCCTACGTATGCACAAAAGATAGTAACTTCAAAGTACATATGTACAGCTGCTGCTGTTGTGTGAATGAAAGCAGACCTATGTACTGAAAGGGGAATGGCGGAGAAGGCTGTCTGAGTGAACAGTGAACCTACAGTACGTACGTACGTACATACCCAACCACATAGAGTCGAATTCCGTATTTGTAGGCTGAGGCTTAGGCTTAGCCCTACGTATGCACAAAAGATAGTAACTTCAAAGTACAAACAGCTGCTGCTGCTGCTGTGTGAATGAAAGCAGACCTGCTGAAAGGGGAATGGCGGAGAAGGCTGTCTGAGTGAACAGTGAACCTACAGTACGTACGTACGTACATACCCAACCGCATAGAGTCGAATTCCGTATTTGTAGGCTGAGGCTTAGGCTTAGGCTTAGCCCTACGTATGCACAAAAGATAGTAACTTCAAAGTAAAAGTACGTACAGCTGCTGCTGTCTGTGTGAATAAAAGCAGACCTATGTACTGAAAGGGGAATGGCGGAGAAGGCTGTCTGAGTGAACAGTGAACCTACAGTACGTACGTACGTACATACCCAACCGCATAGAGTCGAATTCCGTATTTGTAGGCTGAGGCTTAGGCTTAGCCCTACGTATGCACAAAAGATAGTAACTTCAAAGTACAAACAGCTGCTGCTGCTGCTGTGTGAATGAAAGCAGACCTGCTGAAAGGGGAATGGCGGAGAAGGCTGTCTGAGTGAACAGTGAACCTACAGTACGTACGTACGTACATACCCAACCGCATAGAGTCGAATTCCGTATTTGTAGGCTGAGGCTTAGGCTTAGCCCTACGTATGCACAAAAGATAGTAACTTCAAAGTACAAACAGCTGCTGCTGCTGCTGTGTGAATGAAAGCAGACCTGCTGAAAGGGGAATGGCGGAGAAGGCTGTCTGAGTGAACAGTGAACCTACAGTACGTACGTACGTACATACCCAACCGCATAGAGTCGAATTCCGTATTTGTAGGCTGAGGCTTAGGCTTAGGCTTAGCCCTACGTATGCACAAAAGATAGTAACTTCAAAGTACATATGTACAGCTGCTGCTGTTGTGTGAATGAAAGCAGACCTATGTACTGAAAGGGGAATGGCGGAGAAGGCTGTCTGAGTGAACAGTGAACCTACAGTACGTACGTACGTACATACCCAACCGCATAGAGTCGAATTCCGTATTTGTAGGCTGAGGCTTAGGCTTAGCCCTACGTATGCACAAAAGATAGTAACTTCAAAGTACAAACAGCTGCTGCTGCTGCTGTGTGAATGAAAGCAGACCTGCTGAAAGGGGAATGGCGGAGAAGGCTGTCTGAGTGAACAGTGAACCTACAGTACGTACGTACGTACATACCCAACCGCATAGAGTCGAATTCCGTATTTGTAGGCTGAGGCTTAGGCTTAGGCTTAGCCCTACGTATGCACAAAAGATAGTAACTTCAAAGTACATATGTACAGCTGCTGCTGTTGTGTGAATGAAAGCAGACCTATGTACTGAAAGGGGAATGGCGGAGAAGGCTGTCTGAGTGAACAGTGAACCTACAGTACGTACGTACGTACATACCCAACCGCATAGAGTCGAATTCCGTATTTGTAGGCTGAGGCTTAGGCTTAGCCCTACGTATGCACAAAAGATAGTAACTTCAAAGTACAAACAGCTGCTGCTGCTGCTGTGTGAATGAAAGCAGACCTGCTGAAAGGGGAATGGCGGAGAAGGCTGTCTGAGTGAACAGTGAACCTACAGTACGTACGTACGTACATACCCAACCGCATAGAGTCGAATTCCGTATTTGTAGGCTGAGGCTTAGGCTTAGGCTTAGCCCTACGTATGCACAAAAGATAGTAACTTCAAAGTACATATGTACAGCTGCTGCTGTTGTGTGAATGAAAGCAGACCTATGTACTGAAAGGGGAATGGCGGAGAAGGCTGTCTGAGTGAACAGTGAACCTACAGTACGTACGTACGTACATACCCAACCGCATAGAGTCGAATTCCGTATTTGTAGGCTGAGGCTTAGGCTTAGCCCTACGTATGCACAAAAGATAGTAACTTCAAAGTACAAACAGCTGCTGCTGCTGCTGTGTGAATGAAAGCAGACCTGCTGAAAGGGGAATGGCGGAGAAGGCTGTCTGAGTGAACAGTGAACCTACAGTACGTACGTACGTACATACCCAACCGCATAGAGTCGAATTCCGTATTTGTAGGCTGAGGCTTAGGCTTAGGCTTAGCCCTACGTATGCACAAAAGATAGTAACTTCAAAGTACATATGTACAGCTGCTGCTGTTGTGTGAATGAAAGCAGACCTATGTACTGAAAGGGGAATGGCGGAGAAGGCTGTCTGAGTGAACAGTGAACCTACAGTACGTACGTACGTACATACCCAACCGCATAGAGTCGAATTCCGTATTTGTAGGCTGAGGCTTAGGCTTAGCCCTACGTATGCACAAAAGATAGTAACTTCAAAGTACAAACAGCTGCTGCTGCTGCTGTGTGAATGAAAGCAGACCTGCTGAAAGGGGAATGGCGGAGAAGGCTGTCTGAGTGAACAGTGAACCTACAGTACGTACGTACGTACATACCCAACCGCATAGAGTCGAATTCCGTATTTGTAGGCTGAGGCTTAGGCTTAGGCTTAGCCCTACGTATGCACAAAAGATAGTAACTTCAAAGTACA
>JASAMW010005016.1:0-31423 GCA_030247985.1 Epsilonema sp. ZAB3_2
TAATTTAAGTTACAGTTTATTTGTAATGTCGTATGTGCATTGACGAGCTTTGAACTGTTGTACTACAACATAGTGTGACGAACACGAACGTACGCTACAGTCTACTGCACTCTGTCCACAAGGCATTACAGCGTTTCTTGCATTACTTCGTCTTCGCAGTCGGAATACCACAGAAACCACGCAGACGACCACCAGTAACACGATTCCAACAGAGAAAAGTGGAAAAGCGAGCGTGTACCAGGGAGTTAAACTTGACGAATGCGTTGGGTGGCGGTGGATGTTGATTGTCGTGGTTGTCTCTAGGGGCAGTGGCCCCCTGGGAAACGGTAGCGTGAAGCCTATGGGAGCTTGACGACGCTTCAAACGTAGCACATCACTATTTCCAAGCAGAGTCGATTTTACGATTTTCAAAGCCATTATCATATAAACAGCGGCAGATCTTGTTTCATTCATACTAACAAAATTGACTGATGGCCTGTTGTGTGTGAGTGAATGTCAGATGAATGCAAGCAAATGGTATTATATACACCTAGGTAGATACACACGCTACGCGCACATCAAACAAAATGCACAGAAATGAATAATAATAAAAGCAAATAAGAAATTGGTCTTGACATGAGAAATAATATTTGCAAGATACAAGTACACATATATTGCACTATTGATGGACACAAAGAAAGGATCAGGAGAATGTCATCATTTCTAGAGAAGCATAACGTCCACTTTTGTCTCAGTAGGATCATCCTGCTTTCCTGGGTTCTCCTCAAGTCTCTGTGTTTCGTTGGGATCAGTCTTGCCATTATTACCACTTTGAGTCTTCTCGCTCGAACGTTCAATAACTCCTTTGCTGATCATGTTTCTCAGTTTGGAATCCATGAAAAAGGTCAAGATTGGTTCTGCAACCAGCCGACAGTTGAAGCTGAGTCTTGCCATGCAAGCTAACACGACAAGTGTGAAGAACGCAATGGGATCATGGTCGCGCAACGTGGTGCAGTTGTATATTGGGTGGGGTCTCTTGTCGTCGTTACTGCTGTACACCAGAAATGGCCTTAAAAAAGTGGGACCTTCGTAGGGAAGAAAGATATAAAAGCTGCAATGGTCTGAGCGTATTTATTTATTTATTATTCATATAGGCTATTTATTTATTTACTTTATTTATTTGTTTATTTAGTTTTTTATTTATTTATTTATGTATTTTTTATTTATTTAAGACTATTTATTTTTATTTATTTATTTATTTATTTATTTATTTATTTATTTATTTATAGCCCGATTGTCTTCAGAAAGTTTACGCCACCTTCTCATTGGCTGACTGGACTCTTTCACCAAAGTGTGACGATATATCGTTCCAAAGATCACGTTTGCGACAAGCGGCAAGTTGAACAAAGAAACCACCAAAATTTGTACTCCCAATCGCCAAAATCTCGTCAAGTTCTGATTGTTATCTCGGTTCTTTGACGCAGGCTGGAAGTAATTTCTTCTAAGCTTTATCCAAAGCGACGAGTAAAGAAACACCGATAGCAAGAAACAGCCTGTAATCGTTGCGCAAAATAGCCATCCGCCTTCTGCATAGATAAGCATCACATTGGAAAGGGCAATCGCGACTGCAATTAGCCAAATTCCGATGCTTCCATAAATGACATAGCGCAAACGAATGCGGCTCGAGTACAGAAAGGGCTTCGCTATGGCAAGGTACTGTAGAACGGCGTATCCAGCAGTAGAACAGGTGGTAATAGCGAAGGAAAAGCAGAAAAGACCGATCAACGTGTCGGTAAGAAAACTTTCACGGTATTCCAGATGAGGCCATTTCTCCCGTTTTTCTTTGGCCAAGGTGTACTAGGGCTGTTTGAACGGTGTGCCTTGTCTATACTTATACTCCCTCCTTCAATCTGCATAATTATATTGTAGGGGAAAAAAAACGCAGAAAAAGAAAAACAAATTTTAACGCCTTTGTCTTTATATTTTTAATTACCTAGCCCCCTCAGCCTCAGGGCTTATCTAGGTGGTACATGCGAGGCTCTATCTCGCATAAAAATACATACTATATTTTGACAAACCGAATGAACAGCCCTGTAAATAACAACGGCAATCGCGAAGGCCAAATCTCCGACGCAGCGATTTGTGATAAAAGCGAAACGCTTGGCTGATAACTGACGACGCCAGCAACCGATCAAAACTGCGCTGACGAATAGCAGATTTACCAAGATCCCGACTGCGGCAACGAAGAATGGGACTTCGTTGAAAACTGCGGACTGTAGGATAAGCTCCGCTATTCTCTGTAAATTCAGCTCATGCGGTGTATGCAGGCAAGGATTTGGGGCGAAAGGATCCATGATTGTCTGTTGGGTATGGGGCAGTACGTACTTTGGCTAATGGCTACGAAACCGACGAGAAATCTGACGAGAAATAAAAGTCTGAACTACGTACAGCTGATGCAGGCAGATGCAGAATAATAAATCTGACGCCCTCTAGGAAAGTTTTGATTGGTGTTGTAGGTTACGTATACGTAGCTTATGCCTGGAGATGGATAATTTTTAGTGCCCCCTTTGATTGGATCCAACGTTTTTGAATGGAAAGCGGCTCCGATGTCAAAAAAAACATTATCCGCGGCAACAAAATTGATTGCATTTTGATTGCATACAGATTTAAAGCACTAAGCAGAAATTGTCCAAGCATCACATTTTTGATTGGAAAGTTTACAGTTTGAAACGGCATCCACATACATACCGTATTTTTGGGTGTATAGCCCCATGGGGCTATACAAAAATCTAGCACCTGTATGGGGGGTTATACACTGGGGCTTGCCGCAGGATATACAATGGGGGGGGGGATATACACTGGGCAAAATTTATGTTTTTGAGAGGTGTGTAGAGCCCTGTTTTTGAGGTCAAAAGAAGGTGTGTTAGGGCAGAATCGCGGTTAAAGCAGGAGCCGGAGCCAGAGCAGGATCCAAGCTCAGAAAATATTGTAGGCAAAGTACCTTGGAAAAATGAGCAACAATATTGATCATTTGATTGCTGCCATAATGCGATACATAGGTAGAAAATATGAGACAAATTGACTCAAATGCGATTGCCTGAGTGCTGCAAAACAGTCTCATTCAAACGTTTCGCAATAATTTTTGATCAATTTTGATCGGAAACCCTTATTTTTTCAAGGGGGCAGTCAACAAAAAAGTGAAAAAAGATAGACCGTGGATCCGGTACCGGATCCACCTTTATTATGCCGGAGCCGGAGCCGGATCCAAAAATATGCCGGGATTTACCGGAGCCGAAGCCGGAGCCGGGGCCCCTGTTACATCTCTACCAGCTACCGTATCCATCCATCCGGGTTCGTTGCCATTTTGTACCGTGCACTGTATCACGGATAATATCGCCCTCCCTGACGCATGATGGCATGAGTCATCCTCATCGCATACTGTATACGTAACGTACTCGACGTTTGACAGACTGGTTGTGGTTTCAACTTTCAAGGACTTGTAAAGGCAATCTTCTTCATGCCGTTTGCACACGCGATCGAGCAACATGTACTGTACGTACGTGCACGACGGAGAGAAGAGTGAAACGCATGAAACAAAAGCCCGTTCCCATAAGTGCGGTGCCCTCGTAAAAAACAGGAGCGAAAACTTTGAAATACCCGGTTGCTGCGCCCTGAGGGTAAAACTTTCGTCGTCGCTGCATGTACAGCGCAAAACACATTGAAGTAAAGCACTAGGAAGATTTCACGTACCCAAAAGTTTGGAACAAAACCCACACAACCACAGTGTGAACGCCATTTTGTATACTTTGCCACACGTTGCACAGTGTGGCAAAGCAAACACGAGAGAAAGTGTCAAGATGGACTCCACAAGTTTAGTTTGCCTCTTGTGTACCGGGTTGGCCATGCAAGCTTTAGCTATTCCAGGTAAGAATGAACATTTTGCGTCTAAGCGTACGTATACAATACCTATATGTACCTGCTATGTCACTTTACCTACATACCTACAGTATGTACAGTACATAATGTGGTCCAAAAGTCTCACACGTTGGAGAAAATGGACTCTCGGCAACGGCCGGCGCATCGCACGGCTGTCCATGTCCTTGCGTTTATGTAACAATATATCGAGCCATAAAACCGAGCGTAGGTAGGATACGGCTCATCCGATGTGAATGGAATGTAAAATTGACCTTCATCTTCCCTCGTGTACGTAGTTTCAGAGGTGACTCCGTTGTGCAAGCTGCCGGAGTTGATCGGTCTGATGCGCTCGGCCATCCACCGCTATCCGCTGAGTCCGGGCGCGGCGGCGACGCAGCTGGCGGAGGACGCGCAGCGCCACATCGGCGGCTACTGGGCAGTCGCCATCCTCGGCCCCGGCGACTGGCGCACCAGCAGCTTCAGCCTCCCCTCTGAGAACTTCTGCGAGACCCAGGCCGCCGGCTACTACGTCGCCATGGCCGGATTCAGTGCCAACGGTGAGATTAAAGGCATGGCACCATTAGTACATAAATAACACCGAAGAGAATGACAGGAATCGGTATACTGTTCCCTGGGGGGTAGGTACGTGGTAACTTGAGGCGCATTTCCGCCCCAGTTTTCTATTTGCGCCTCAAAATTCAGCTGCCAGAGGCGCAAAATTACTGTATGGTAGATATGAAGAGGTGCCGGAAGGTGGAAGGCAAAGTGGTGAATTTGGCATTTTGCGCCTCAGGTTTTTGTCGGCTACCTACCCCCCTCCACATGCGCCATTTACCGATTATGGCCGTATATTTTGCAACCTTATCTCAAAAAAAGCTCAATACTGTAAAGCTTCGTGTATAGCCATAACTCCCTTCGAAGATAACCCCCTCTTGTATAACCCGCCTTGGTGGCTAACGATTTTTATCCCCCCTCCTCTAACCAAAGTTTTTTTTAACGCGTAACACGCGCATATAAAGCAAAATAAGCATGCTGGTGATGATTTGACACATTTTACTTGGCCTCATGTACCAACCCCTCGTGTATAACCCCCTCGAATCGGTGACTAACGATTTTTATCTCCCGGGAGTTATACACGAAGTTTTACAGTATGAAGCCTCGTGTTCACGAGTCGATCCAGTACATAATATCCTTTCTGTTGTCATCCATTTCTAGGGCCCATCAGCACCTCTTCATCCTCCTCAGACTTGGACGAAGACGAGGTGGGTGGTGGGAATAATGGAGCTGAAAATGTAGACGACGATGAACAGCTGATTTCTTCCAGCAACAGGGCCCAAAACAGCGCAAGTTTGCGTGAAAAAGAGCAGCAAGAACTGGAACTGGCAGCATCTCAACAGCTTGCTACCAACCAGGGAGGTGAAGCGGGAAACGCGCTGCGAATTGGGGCGCTGGTTCTGGCCATCTTCTGCATCCTGATCCTGTTGCTGATTCTGCTGGTAGTTTGCAAGAAGAAGCACGAGGATAAGGCGAAAAGTAACGCTGGCACACTTTGGCTAGGGGTTAAAGTTGGTGGGTGTGTAGGGGAAAGACCGGCCAGGCCAAATGAGTTACACCGATGAGTGAGGCCGCCAAATTAACGCAAGCTTGGGATTCGAAAAACGACCACACAATCCATGCATTCTCACTAAAATATCGGTGGTCCAAATGCCCCCAGGACTTTCACCCATCGCGAGTCATTAATCTAAGTACTGTAAACCCTCGTTTGTAGCCCCCTCGAATATAATCCCCCCCCCTCGTATATAGCCCCCTAATCGGCTACTAACATCATTTGCCCTCGTATATAGCCCCCTATTGAGAAACGCGAAAAGCAACGGAAAACGTGTGTTTTTGCGCTAAAAACGGCGTTTTGAGGGTGTTTTCATGCATAAAAGATCATTTGCACATCATTTGGAACAGTTCTGAACATTTTACCTGTGTCGCCTCTTCGACAGAAAATTTTTGAGAACTAAAATTTCACAATTTTTCGGGCTAAAAGCTGCAGTTTTGATTAGAGGAGCTTGGAAACATGCAAAATAACCGCCAGAAATGAGCCTCAGGAGGTCAAAAAACCTTACTTTGGGTGCAAATGTAAAATGCCCTCGTATGTATATATTGCCCCCCCCCCTCGTGTATAGCCCCTCCTCGTATATAGCCCCCCTAATCGGCGACTAACGTTTTGATAGCCCCAGGGGGCTATAAACGAGGGTTTACAGTAGCTTTTTTGCAGTTATCCAACCGGCTGAAGGCTACTATTCTATCGCCAGCAGCATTCGAGGAGGGAAGAAGTCGACCCCGACTACCCCCACTTCACCTCCGCCCTTTCTCCTGTCCCGTCCAGACCTGAAACTGCCCAAGGCGTTGATCATTCAAGAGGAATTTGATCGAAAGAAGGAAGAGAGGTTGAAGGCCGCATCTCAACCCACCACCCCTCAAACTCCGCCGTAAATATAAACGAAGTTGACTGCTCCAAAATAATTGCAGATCCGGACCTTATACGTACACGTACAGTACATACAATACGTAACTATGGCGTTTCTTAGCAGAAACCAAAACACGTGTAATTATCTCTGTAGGAGTACACTGACTGTTTATATTGTTGCTTTTGTATGGTAAAATGTGTGACGTTGAATTGAGACTTTTACGTAGGTGCGAAATGAGAGCTCAAGGCTAGCTAACAAGTTGCTTATCTGCTCAATTATCGAATAAAACTATTGATATTTTGAAACTATGGCAACGAAAAATTTGACCTTTCCTTAGCCGTATATAAAGCAGAATGCGCTACATTCTTCAATTTTGAATTATTGTTGCTCTTTCAGGATAACACTTGCTGATAGGTTTCCCATATTCTTTACAGCAAAAATTGTGAGCAAATGAACCGATCAAAATCGACAGAAACGAGGAAATCGCGGGCACAAGCAAACTCAAGGAAGTTTTCAAAAGTCAACGGCAAAGAAAACCATCATAAAGTGCCCGATCCTCAACTGTGCAATTTCATAACAAAACATTTGGGAGAAGCGTTCCAGAAAATGAAAAATTCACTGTCAAATGATTATAAACTCTATCTTCAAGATCATTGCGAACTGGAAACAATTGTCGCCAGTTTTCTTAAGTCTGTGTTGGACAATAAGCCGAAAAATATTCCCCAGTTTGCCTCATCTTATTTTCGGTCATCGACGAAACCACAATCGAAACGGTCCAATTCTTCGTCTTCTTCCAGCTCCAGATCTAATCCTGTTCGAGCTCGAACCGTAAGCCCAACTGGAAGTGTCAACCACACAGTCAAACCAGCCTCAGTATCTGGGAATTTGGATGAGTTTCGCAAGCGGTGTTTGGAGAGGCACAACCATCATCGCTCATGCCATGCTGTACCCCCAATGCAACTTAGCCCACAATTGAACAAAACTGCACAGGAATGGGCGACCCACTTGGCTAGAAAAGGAGGACATACACACCGAAAGGGAGGTCGACCAGGGGAGAATATTTTCTATTGCAACGGGGGAAAGACCAGTGGTAAAGCTACCGTACCGTACATACAGTATGGAAATGTACTTCGCATATTTCCGTTGGAAATAGAAATGAGTATTAATTAGTGTAGGCTAAGTATTTGACTTGACTTCTCCTGCCTCATATTTTAGCTACAGGTATGGTTGATCAATGGTACTCAGAAGTTTCACACTACGATTTTCGCAGAGCAGCTGGATTTGGCAATTTCACAGGTGACCGGACAGGCAATCTATTCTATGTCTTTATCAAAAATATATATTTTTGTCTTTATTATGTTGTGTTTTATTGTGCGCGTCGTACACACGTCGTATTGCAGGTCACTTTACTCAATTGGTATGGAGAAGTAGCAAGAAACTTGGCGTGGGCCTGTGCCAATCCGCTTCTCAACCTGGTCAGTACAGTACGTGGTAGTGTGGTCAAATACGACCCACCTGGAAATCTCTATGGTAAATTTGAGGAAAATGTGCCAGCAATAACAAAGAAGAAACAAGAAACAGAAAAGAAAAATGCTAAAACGATGGTGCAGCGATAACATACTGATACTGTACGTTTGTTGTTGTGCATTTATCAATACTTATGTAGGCCTAATGTTGGAATGAGACAAACCGAAAATCTTTCAGCTTCAAAGCGGCACCTACGCTATGGTATCGTTTATGTCAATGATCAGACGCGTTTCCTTGAAAAAAACCAGCTGACCAGAAGCAATATTTTTTTAATCGACGACAGACATATGCCGCAAATAATATCACACTGGCGCCTCGGAATTGTGGGCATGGCAAATATAAAAAATTGCTGGCTTTCATACGTCTTTTTCGTCGAAACGCCGGACCTACTATGAAGCCAATTTGTTATTTAGTTTTAGAAAACGCAGATTTATGGCCCATTTATGCGTTAGAAATCGGTCATCAGGGTACCAGTTGGAGTCAGCAGCGTGACCTTGAGGCGAAAAATGACCGGACAAAATGCGCAATATCGCTCATGGTATAGGGGAGGGGCCTGCTATTGCTTTTTCTATGGCTGGCCACCTCCAAGGCTTGTGCGACCCTTACGCCTATCTACGTAATTTAAAAGTCCAACTTGATTTGTTCCCAGCTTTTTCACATAGGAAATGAAAAAGCAAAACGTGCCCTTTCCCTTTCCTAGCGACAACAGGAAGGTTGGTTAGTCGATAATAAATCCCGGTAATAATGTCACTGGGCTGAGAGTCATCGATCGTCGTTGTTGGTGGCAAGGCAACTGAAGGTCTAAACAAATACGTACGTAGCTCATGGATACGGTTCAATGAAGATAATGAGCAAATATAGTAGCGCTTTCGGCTACTACCTTCAGTACACCTTGTGCTCAAAGCTCTTCATCGCAGCAACGCGAAGCTTTGACTGTCTAGCATCTATGTACTACCTGCTGTGAGTAAGGAAGGGTGAGGGTGAATCTTGAACCATGAGACCGAGGAAAAAAGGAACTGCTTCATCGAAAAAGAGACAAGAGGAGGAGGAAGAGAAGGAGGATCAAAAAGTCGTCGAAGAAGCCAGTAATCCAGTGATCGCAACAAATTTTTCGCCAATTCAGTTCTTGAACAGCCTTTCAGGATGTAAGAAGTCTTCTTGCTTTTCAGGATAGTGGTTGTGTCGTGCGAACCACTGAATAATCTTTATATACACCTACTGTGTATTCGAAGCGCTTTAATTCAACTCGCCGAGTTTTTCAGCGTTTTCCGAAATGGAAGAATTGATGTTCGAAGATCAACTGGACATTTATTCCGTGAAAACGAACGACATCTTGGGAAAATTCTGTATCAAAATTCAGCCGGAACCGACGCCAAAAGATGGACAGACGAATTTCCTAGCGCGAATTCACGCTTCTTGCGCGGGTTTGATTGAAGGGGTTAACTGTGGAACAAATCTGAATGCCGTGGTCAGTTGTGGCGAAGGGTTACGGACGGTGGAACAGAACCACGTAGAGTTCATGGAGGTAAAACAATGGGGTAGGGTAGCGTGGGGGAAAAACCGGACATGGGGGAAATCCGCCCACCAATGGCGCTTTTACCCCCCTCAGGCATAGGTTGTCAAGTTATGGCTAAGAACGAAGAAGAAACGAGACAGAAGATTATCCCGAGATTACATTTTGAGAGCCATGTTTTGAATGGGGGTAAAAGCGCCATAAGGTGGGCGGATTGCCATAAACTTTTTTAAATAAATTACAAAAGAAAAGTTGCTTTTACCTTTTCAGTTCGAAAACGTCCGTCTCGAGAAGACCACTGAAATCAGCCAGAACACACCAGAGGATCTGGTAGCAGTCTGGCAAGTCGAGAAATCGCCGGAGAAATCAACGGAGAAGTACCACACTCTGCCCAAGGAAGCTTCGTCCAGTTTTCTTGGCGAAGGAGCCAGCCTTTTCCTCATGCGAATTCTTGCCAAACATCACAAATTCGCCACAACCCAGCTCAACCTGACAGGAATCGATAGCAATGGAATGCCCTGTCAGGTTTCATGGGTAAGCAACCTAACGTACCTAGCAAGACGGAAAAATCGCGCCAGCCCACTGTGAATTTGCATTAGAATTTTGAATCATGGTGGCATGGTATGTCACGCAAATTTTTTAGCTGCCAGCGTCATTCAGTGAAAGTGAGGAATTCACCATCAAGTCAGAAGTGAAGCAACTGAACCTTGTCACTTTTCAAAGGGAGCTGAACAACTCCAACGATTCCATCTCGAAGGATAAGAAAGACAGATGGGAATTCAAGTTGAAACCAAATGGGTAAACAACAACAAAACATGTGGCTTTCCAAATAAAACCTTGTTAACGAAAAATGATCGACTTTTACAACACAGCATATAGTGCTGAGCTGAGTTGACCCTGTAGTCGTACGTGCACTCTGCTGATATTGTAGACACTTGATGTACTGGGCGCATGTGGATTCCACTGTGTACATGAAAGCCATTGGATTCGAACCATCTGCAGAACTGGGTGTAAAAGGTATTGACCAATACTGTAATTTATTCGATACCTTGCACATGCGAATTCGTATACGGAGCTTATGGCCTGGCCTTGTACGTAGTAGAACCTTCCATGGACTTTCTGACAGTACCACTTGTCCAAGCATCTACCCCATTGACACCAGTGGAAGAAGAAGAAGTCAGTGTCCAAGAAGCCCATCCAGTAATGAGCAAATCCTCTGCAGTGGAAAAAGAAAGCACTGTGCAAGAAGGCCATCCAGTAATAAGAATATTCTTTTTACTCTGTCTCTTAGTTTTCGTCAAAAAAACTCAGTTTTCAGACTAATCCTTTATTCCAAGAGCGCTAGGATGAAAACAAAAATCATGATTGCATTTCAGGCTGAAATCCCAACTGCGGAACGAGAAGAGCAGACAGGAGGTGCAGCTCCAGCAGATCTGGAACTCGACCATCTACCACAGATACAAGAAAATCAAATCAATGCAATGTTAGCTGGAGTTGACAGTTCTATGAAGCAAGCACTGGATCAGTGCTTAGGACCAGAGGAGGAAGAAACAAGCGAGAAGCAACCAGTGGAAAGCTCAAGAAGCACAGTTTCCATTGGCTTTGGCTTATTTGACGAAAGTTGTGATGCTGCAAGTGCACCTAATTTTCCAGTGGAAGATGCTGGAGGGCTGGTTGATGACCCTGCTAAAATATACAACCCTGGGCCAGTGGTTAAAGTCTCTGGACATCACGATACGTCTGAGAGATGGGACAAAAGCACCGTGCCAGATAGCCAGAGAAGTCTGGATTCCATCTCCATATCCACCATTTCCAATCTGAACTGGCTGTACAACGACAAAAATACGCCAGTACCAGATCAACACGTGGATACGCCTGTGCCTACCATTGACACGCCAGATGACGATGTACAGAGCGTGATAAATGGGGTTACCAGCGAAGGAGGGGAAGAAAAGCTGTCGTTTCTGCAAGCGGTTGAAAAAGGCTACGAAGAGGAAAGGAGAACGATGGGCTCAGTGACCTCTAGAAAACAAAATCCGATGGCAAACGAACAGGGACAGCTGAGTCACATTGCTAAAGAAAAGATGGAGGACAAAATTCAAGAGGAAAGGAAAACAGTGGGTTCTACCACCTCTGGCAGAGAGAATTCGATGGCGAATGGACAGGGACAGTTGAGTCACATTGCTGAGGAAAAGATGGAGGACACAGTTCAAGAGGAAAGGAGAACAGTCGATTCTACCACCTCTGGCAGAGAGAATTCGATGGCGAAGGAACAGGGGCAAGTGAGCCACTTTGCTGAGGAAAAGATGGAGGACAAATTTCAGGAGGAAAGGAGAACGGTGGTTTCTGCCACCTCTGGAAGAGAGAATCCTATGGCCAATGAACAGGGACAATTGATCCACATTACCGAGGAGAAGATGGAGGACAAATTTCATGAGATGAAGGTACGAAAGCTGTATGATCGGGGTTAGAATGGAGGGTTAGATGGATAGGGTTAGAATGGAGTTTCCATAACCAAATGAACCAAGGCGGGGTGAAACTTGAAACATGGAAGGGCTCCTTCCCTCTTAGGTGCAGTTGATAGCGCAAGCGATGGGGGTATCACTTGCTAAATGCAAATGCGAATTTTTTCAGGCATCAGTGGGCACCGCCTCCCACTTGTACGTTGAAGAACATCCAGAGTTAAAGGAGATCGTGGCTGATTTTGTTCAATGCGTTCTCATTGGAAAGCCCAAGGACATTTCGCAGTTTGCCGCTGCTTATTTCAACTTGAAAGTTTTGATGAATCAAGAGGACATTTGAATTTGATTGTGAATGCATAGTCAATTTGCGCTTTTCATGTTTAGTTAGTTTCGTGCCGACTTGCCGTACAATATTTTATTATGCAGTGCTATGCAGTGTACTCAACTACTCAGCGAAAGATTGCCTGAACAACACAATGCAATACTGTTGAAGTGTCAGTTTCTTTTCATGCGAACAAGCTGCTCTTTCAAATGTCCGATTTTCCAGTAAGTTACTGCCACAAATTGCTCCGGTTTCGATTTGTGCCCATTTGCGCGAAAATGCTTTGCGCGTCAGTCACTTGCGCGATTCCATATGGGCGACGAGAGGGATGCGCGCCATTTCACTTGGGCGACGAGAGGGATGCGCGCCATTTCACTTGCGCAACTCTCCATTTGCGCGACGTCCCACATGCGCAATTGTATGTTTGCGCGATGTCCTAAAAGCGCGATTTATGTTTGCGCAATGCTCATTTGCGCGAAATATGAACTTTGCTTTATTCTCCTTGTCATTCCTGTTTAAACCGCCCACAGACTATGTACTTTACCGTGTGTGTACATGGTACATACGCACGTATGGTACGTCATCCGACCTCACTGAAACTGCACTGGATAATAGTGCCAAACATGCTAGTACATACTATACTAGTCTATGTACATACTAGTAGATGAGTACATCAGTACAGGTAAAGCTAAACGTTTTTTCCCTGACACAAGCAATGGGCGAGCGCTTCCAAGAACTCATCGACGGTTTTTGTGCCATTGTCGTATCGCTGCGTCAGATCTTCTATGCGCGCTGACAGCCGCTCGTACTTCTTGTTGGGTCTGACCAGTTGGGCATTGCCCGCATTGAGCTGGGCAATGTTACGCTCTGTGGTTCGCTGTTCCTTGATCAAAGCCTGGCAAAATTTGAAGATGTGCGGATGTTCAGCACCCACCACATTCTTGAACCGATTGTGCCAACCTTCGAGGTTGTTGTTCGTGCGTCGGTGCACATGGTACATGTTCCACATCGGCAGTGGAGTGCCAAACATCCACTGCTGTTGGAAATACAGGGTGTATCAGATGAAACTTTACAGATGTTTGTGCCTCTCATTCCTTAACAGAGCTTTTGACTTCACTTGTGGAGATATAAGCACAAACATCCAGAGAGTAAATTCTGATACACCCTGTAGTCGAAGAACGGGCCCAAGGCTCGAGGCGAAACCGCGCGAAGATTGGCAAAAACCCGTGGAATAACCTGAACCGGAAGAAAGGCAATCGCCTGCAGCTTGCGAATGCACATGTGATAAGCTGGATCTTGAGCGTACTGAACGGCGAAGCCCAAGCGCTGAACGTTCCGATACAGCGCTTGACTGAAATGGAAGTGGCATCCACGCAGCTGAACTCCAGGGAAGGATATCTGAGTGGCTGGAATGAGACCAGTCTCAAAATCCATTGTGAAAAGAGTGGGATTCGCAGCCACTCCAGCCTGGATACACAGCTGTTTCACCTGGTTGTAGACCTCTATGTAGAGTGTAGACCTCTTGGGTTTTGCGGGTCAACAGAGCGTACACCATGGGAACGAGCTTCTCATCTGAAGTTAGAATGTGAACCCAATATTAGGATACGTATGTACGGTGTGTATGTAGGTACAGTTATTATCATTATGTTCCACCAACCTTCAAAAACGTGGATCCTAAACAGTTGATGATAGATCTGTGGCACGACTTTGAACGTCCCATCAACAAACCAGTGATCTTTCCCTGCCAAACGCACAAGGTTGGCATCGGTGGAGAATATGAGGATGGAGCTGTCCTGATTTTGATACTGGAGAAACTGATCTCCATTGGACGTCGTTGAAAACTGTGCAGGCAAGATCACGTCCTGGTGTCTGCGTGGTAGAGGAGGATACACCTGAGCTCTGGCCCGATACATGGAGCTACCGATCTGATTGAAGGTTGGAAGCTGGCCAGCTACCGCCTGTGGGACTCGTCCTGCTTCTTCCTCATACAGCTCTGGCAGTGGCGTTATTTCCTCCTTAGCACGCCTTCTCAATTCCGAAGTGAAAGAACGAACGGTAGCTGAAGCTGGATTGGGCAAACAAGTCTGATCGTGGGCGGCTCGAATTTGCACAAATTGCGGCGGATCAGCAGCCGTTGTCTCCAGAGCCCCGGCGCAGTCTTTCTCCAAACATCGCCATCTGAAGTTGCCATTGGCAAAGCGCTTTTTCTCCTTTCGGTAACTATGACCTTGATGACAGCAGCCGTCGTTATTCTTTGACGTTTTGAATAGGGAAAGCATTGTGCTTAAAACCGTTGTCAATAAAACATAGGTATTTACCGAGCAGTCATGCAACAAATGAGCGTGCTGGTGACAACGTGGAGGAAAGTGGGAGCCGCTACTGTTTGTGAGGGACTGCATTGTGTGAATGAATTTGAATAGTAGATTGCTTTCGTTCTGAGACTACCATCGGAATGGAACACGACTCCGAAGGAGATGCAAGATTTGTACCCACTAGCGCGAAAATGCTATGCACCATTTTATTGGTCGCGCAAATGAGAATTGCGCAAATGAAGCGTCGCGCAAAGGGGCGTTTGCGGAAAATTTTTTCGCTCAACTGTAAGTTCCGCGCAAGATGGAGGGCGCGCTTTCGGGACAACGCGGACTTTCCACGTCGCGCAACTGACACTTCGCCCTTTTTATTTCGCCCATCTGGGTGAAGCGCAAGTGAATTTCGCTCTAATGGGAACACCCCCCCGGTTTCAGTTGGTCTACATCTAATCCCTGGATTTTGCGAAGTTTAGAATTGCCTCATTTCCCATAATTGTCCATGCATTGCGAATTTTCGAAACAGCTTTTACACAAGCGTCCATGGATTTTCTGGGCTAAGAAACGCGGAAGAAGACTGACGAGAGGACTGGAATCGCGCAGAAAGGAATAATTTGGCCTATTTTCTCCAATTTCTTGTACGATTTCCACACGAATTTGTGCCTCTTTGTTCTACAGTACTGTGCAGTAACCGCAAAATATGTTTTTCTTACTTTACTTTTATTTTAGGACGTGTACACCGATTAGAAGTTACTGTGTCCCTGTCTCCCTGTGTCCCTAGACTGGGTTACACTAATTGCTAAACCGAAACCTAAACCTAAACCGGCACACTGCTAAACCAATAAACTTATAAGCCAATAGTTTTTCTTATACCGTGGTATTTTTATTACAAATTAACAACAAAAAATGCAAATCAGACAAGAAATTGTGATGAAAATTGTAAATTTGCATTGGAAAACGCCAAAATGCGAAGAGAAAAAAATGTTTAGTTACAAATTGTAATCAAAAATGCAAACAATGTAATCTTTGCCCACAATTGTGTCTTCTGTTCCACTCCTGCATAAATAGGCTAGGCACAGGCTCAGGCTTAGGCTCAGGCTTAGGCTTAGGCCTAAGCCTAGCCTATGTATGCAGGAGTGGAACAGTAGACACAATTGTGGGCAAAGATTACATTGTTTGCATTTTTGATTACAATTTATAACTAAACATTTTTTTCTCTTCGCATTTTGGCGTTTTCCAATGCAAATTTACAATTTTCATCACAATTTCTTGTCTGATTTGCATTTTTTGTTGTTAATTTGTAATAAAAATACCACGGTATAAGAAAAACTATTGGCTTATAAGTTTATTGGTTGGTTTAGCAGTGTGCCGGTTTAGGTTTAGGTTTAGCAATTAGTAACCCAGTCTAGGGACACAGGGACACAGGGACACAGTAACTTCTAATCGGTGACGTGTACTGTGAATGCTACAACCGTGTGATTTTCCAGCTGCAGTGAACAGCGGCGGAAAGGGACGAAGACTGGGACGGCAGAAGAAGGACATTTCTGAACCGATTTCAGACGAAACTGGAGCGAAGGACACGGGAAAATTCCTGCGACAATGACGACGGACGAGAACGTAGCGGGAAGTAGTAAGGAGAAGAAGAGCAGGGCGGATGAATCGAGTGATTACAAGCACAAAGCGCTGTGCTCATTCCCCGAAGCTCAGGAATTCGCCAACGGAAAGCGACAACTGCCTAACGGCATGCAGAGAGTGCTGAGGTTGCTCAGACCGGAGGAACTAGCGACAGGAAAGAAATCGAGATGGATGGAATTGGAAATTTCAGGTACAGTACTACTGGATCTTTGCCCGTGCTGCGAAAAATACATGTTTATCGGATTTTCTCCTCGTTTTATTGTAAATTGCCCAGCACGGGCAAAGGTCCAAAGACAACTCTTGTTAGATATGGGCTAATAGCGCTTCAGTGGTGCGCTTCAGACGGGAACTCCGAATTCGGAGCCCTGACTATGCTTCAACATGCAAAATCTTCGAGTTCGCACCGAACTCGCTCCGTTTTTCCAAACGTGCGTGTGAACTGCCGAGTTTGTAACTCGGAGACGTGTGAACAACCGAATGCGCTCCGAATTCGGAGGCTCCTCGGAGCGAACTCGCTCGGAGCAAACTCGGAGCACGTCTGAAGCGCACCACTCTGCGTACGGATGGATGGACACATTCACGAAAGGATAATGACCTATTCACATCGGAGACATGCGCTGGGCGTACGCAGAGAGGCATGCACATCCGTGGAAACGGCGAACGCATTTCCTTCAAATGTGAATGTGCCCTAAGTGGACAGTGGGGCGCTACAGACGTGAACTTCGAATTCGCTCCGAATTCGGAGCCCTGACTATGCTTCAACATGCAAAATCACCGAGTCCGCTCCGAACTCGCTCCGTTTTTCCGAACGTACGTGTGAACAACCGAGTTTGTAATTCGAAGTCGTGTGAGTCATTTGACGTTCGTTTCGGATCAAAACAAAGTCATTCCAAACTCGGAGCGAACTCGCTCGGAGCACGTCTGTAGCGGACCAGTGATAATTTTTCTCACTAGTGGGTTACACACGTGGTGAGTAAGCTCACGGTGAGTTCACGGTGAGTTTGAACTTCAAGTTTTATTTTTCATGTAGAGCATCCTCACTTGCTCCCAAGCGAAAAATTTTTCTCACGTGTTCACACTGGTGAGTTTCAAACTCCCGTTGAATTCACCGATCTCCCTGTGCTTCATCACATACTTATGGGGAATTCTCCGTGAGGAGTTTACTCACAACGTGTGTTGCGCACTACTGTTACAGCGACGATTTATCTGCATATTTCAGGGCGAATTCGTAATCTCTCGCCGGAGCTGTGGAAACTGCGGCACCTGACGTGTCTGTTTCTGAACGGCAACCAGTTGCAGCGCATCCCGCCCCAGATCAGTCACCTGAGCAATTTGGTACTACTCGACTTGAGCCACAACAAACTGCGGAGTCTGCCTGCAGAACTGGGCGACATGATCTCCCTAGTACACCTCTATCTCAACCACAACCAACTCAGAGTTCTGCCCTACGAGCTCGGAAAACTCTTTCGACTCTCCACGCTCGGTAAAGTCGACGATGATGGGAAAAGTTGGAATAATCATTTCGTATTCATGATTGATTGATTACTGTACACTTTGGCTGGGTTTATGCCAAGATATGGGATCAGGATAGGGAAGGCAACACGCAAGCGTGGCCCTTGTATCAATTTGACCTATCCACGTTTCCCTTATCTTGCGCTAAAGCGCCCTCCCTCTAACGAGTCGTGTTTCGGCCCCCACGCGGGAAAGAAAGACACGGCGCGCGCCAGTTCAAGGCTTGGGAATACCGATTCTTCGCAATGGAACGACAACAACAGCGCACGCGCAGACGACGTTTTTCTTTCTCGGCGCGTGGGGGCCGAACCACGATTCTTCACAGCGTAGGCGCTTAAACTATGGATGTTTGCGAGCTGACTCATGTTTTTTTTTCAGTGTATTTTAGATTGGTATCGGCGGGGTCGTCGTCATCATTTATTCACGAGTTTCGCTAAGCGCGAGTGCTGGGTCGCGAGCTGACCCCTCTGAATAACCGTACAAATTTCAGTGCAACTTTTGATCGGCGTCGACGTCGTTTATTCTCGGCTCGCTGTCTTTTTATTCCCAGCTGCCTAAACGACGTCGACCGCGCCGCCAACGCCGATCAAAAGTTGCACTGAAAGTCACGGTTATTCAGAGGAGTCAGCTCGCGACCCAGCACTTTGCGCTTTTGCGAAACTTGTGCATAGGTTGGCACTAAGAGTTCGCTATGGAACTCGAGTCGGTTTGCGTATGATAGAATAGCATGTGTGGATTACTGTCCATGCTTCATGTACTCATATTCTGCAGGAGTACATGCAAACTATGCAAAACGATTTTGAGTTTCATAGCGAACTCGGTGCCCAGACTATAGTCTTCTTTCTTCAAACTTCGCACTTTTTTCCGCTCTCAGATGGCTAAACGACATCGACGACCCAGCCGGCACCAATCTTAAAGACGCACTAAGAAAAGATATCTGCTTGGATAGCGGATATCTGCTTTTCCCTATTGTGTATCTGCTGCATACCCTATTATGCACGTTTGCATTTTTTGTGTAGGTTTGCACGGAAATCAACTGAACCCAGAGTACAGCAGGGTATATCACGAGAAGGACGGCACCCAAAAACTTCTTCAGTTCCTTCTGGATCATCTCGCAAGTTAGTACAACAACTAAGAATTTATAAGTTGGACCAAGAATGTGCCATGCTGGCCATAGCAAGAACCGTCTCTGGCACATTCTTATTCGTTATAAATTCTTGGCACAACGAAGAGTACTGTACAACAGGAAAGTGCTTTTTTTCTCAGCTCGATCTTTCTCATCTCTATCTATCTGTCTAATCCTTTGACAGTAGAAGAGTTAGCGGGCTCATTACGAAATTATTTCAGGATTGACAGAGTAGTGGAAAGATCGAGATGGAAACACGATTTTTTTTGTTGAGCGTTCGATCTTTTTCGTACGGTACACACGTTTATTGCACAGAAATAGCAAATAACCGCACAGACACAGTACATTTGTGCAAAGCGCTCCAAGTACCTTGCCTACATATTAGATTTTTTCCTCACTCTAGTTGTGATACATTCAAAGTGATGGGCGAATGGGCCAATAAATGGAGTGTGTGCGCTCACCAGCTAAATTTATCAATATTTCGATGTGTAGTTCACATGGGAAGTAGCCTACACAACTGACCAATGACCAGTCTTTCCAGCCAACCCCTTCCCTGTCCCACTTTCTGCTCATCGTGATGTGTTTTCTGTCACTAGAAGGGTTGAACTTTGCTGCTTGTAGTTGCTAGATAGGTAGTTTTCTTCCCTGCGTCTGTACGGTGTGTGTGGTGGGAAGGACGCGCACTTTTTAAGACAGGGTTGGCCACGACCTCAAACTCGGACTGCATGCTCGCTGAGCGTAGTATGAAATACTCTGTGTCTGTGGAAGATCCCGTTTGCAATATTACTGAGGGGCAAGGGGATATGGGATGTTTGTGTGCGGTTTCTTGTCACGGATATTTGCACAGGACTTCTCTCTCTATTCAATTGAGTGTACCTAAGAGGGCTGGGCTCAGATTTTCTATGTACCTTTGCTCTTGGTCGCAACTATAATAGCCAGCTGGACTTACTCGGCTGGATAGGTTGAGCTGAAATGTTACGGATGGTACTACACACCGGGAAGAGCGGGTGAGCAAGATTTCACAAAGACGTGTCTCACAAAGACGTGTCTCTTTGGCTGGCAGCAGTTTGTAAATGTAAATACGTATTATTTAGGGAGGGCGCATAATATTTGTATGCTGCAGTTAGTTTCATCGGGTGATTAGTGTGTTTGGCCACCCAGGCATTCCTGTATTATGTAATCTTGATAACGTCAGATGTAAAGTACGGTAGGTGGTACTACTCCTAGTGGTACATATTGTACGTGCATTACTGGCTAATGCTACTACCGGTTGAATTTTTTATCGTTTCACTCCGCCAAGCATAATGAAAAGGGCTGATTGATGTGCAGCTATATATTGCTCTGTTTCCTGAAATGGATTCGAGCTTCTGATTTTGGCTTCCTGTCTGCGTGTGTGCATTTTATCGTGCCCTTTAGGATAGGAAATGCGTAAAAAACAACTACCGACGCCCCCACTTTTATGCGAATGATATTTTTTTGACCACCACCGCATAATATGACATTCACCCACAATTGCGCAACCTGCTGCAATTATAGTGGTCTCGCATTATTTTTTGATGCGTATGGAGCGACGAAATTATTATCTTTTATCGGCGAAAATGTTTTTGAAGTTGCCGGCAGGCAATTATTAGGGTTTATGACCAAGCTGATCTCTAATCCATCAAGGGGATCGGTGTGGTCTTCAGTTTTACGTTTCTTCTTCTCTGTGGTTGTTTTTTGCGCCGATGGATATTGTTTCTGGGATGCAAGTTTTGGGAGGCCAGATCTCTTTGGGGATTGATGGCCATTTTTCATCAGGATTGTTTTGGACTGAGTAGTTGAGTTGAGTACTTCATGTACGTACATATGTCTACATGTGCCTACTTTAGGTTTAGTCTGTTTTTGATAGTTTTTTCTGGTGGATATCTTGACTTGATGTTAGAAAATGTTGAGAGGGTTTTTTGGGTGCTGGTAGGCAGGCAGCCAGGGTTTTTGAGGGCAAGGTCAGGTGTGGTTAGTGGAGAAGGTCAGTAGTAATTTTCTGCCCATATTTTTAAGAGGCGGAGAGTTGTCCTTGCCATTTGATGTTCTCTGCGATATACAGAACGCACACTGTGGGAGGTGGACTTTTCGTTAAAGGGTGACGCGTCAAACATGGGAAGTGTTTTATTCGGCGGAAGGGGCCCGGGAGATGTTTTGAGGCGAAAATTGCCGGCCCGCCCCGGTGTGTCCAAATGAATAGGATGCAAGTTTGTCGCGCGACAAGGTCAGTCCAGGAGGCAATATGTCAGTCAACTCAAGTTTTTCATGTTTCAGGGCGGGGATATTTGGAGCTCTGACACGACCGCCTTCCTTCCACGTTTTCTTACTTGTTATTATAGTGTAGAGTAGAGCAACGTTGAAGTTTGAACGACTGAGCTGAGCAGTCAGTTTTGGCATCTTTGTGAAGCTTCGCAAATTCAACTCGACTTGTACCATATATCATAAATACAGGAAGCTTGATAATTTTTCTGTGCGCGTATGTTTCATCTTCTAGATCTAGATACGTATGTACGTTCTTTTTCTATATTCCAGGGGCAGATAAAAAGATGTGAATGACTTTATCTCGCCTACCTGCTTAGGTGACCATAAATCAGCTTTTTTCTCGAAATCTTTTCGTGGCGTGTTCGCGGCGCCAGCGTCAGAAAGAAAAAACTCACCCCAGGATTCGATCCTCGTGGTTGGGGCCGTCGACCTCGCCTACCTACCACCTGCGCTAACTGCGCCCCCGCCCCTTCACCTTAATTCGAGGTGAAGAGCCTTGGCATCTTATCTCTCTCTATTGGATTCGCAGGTGTGTTCCCATCTATGTACCTATGAAAGGCCTGTCTATATATCCAAGGTGCGTGACACGCCAAATGCGCTGGCGACAGGTCTCATTTGTCTATCACGATAGTGACGCCTGGTTCTCTCGTCTTCGTCGTATTTTTGCTTCAACGCTCTATACTTGATGAGGTGGTAGGTCGCCGGGTACTATCGTGCATGCCAGTGATTTAGGTTCAGGATGGTGATGACAGATGATGGATGTTTGGGGTTTAGGTTATGGAATTGTAGTACATGTAGTGCATGCATACTATCTGGCGACATAGTGGGGGGGGGGGGCAAAGGGGGTGAGATGAGGAATTAGAATATGCGAGTGAATGGATGGGGTGAGGGGCGCATAGGAGCCGAGGAAAGGTGGGGTGGTGGATTTGGCTGAGCGATTATCTTCTTCATGCGTGGTGGGTGGCACATGAGAAAGATTAGGTATTGGCGATTTCTCATATGTCTGTCTTGCATCGTTGTGCGGGCGTCACGTATAAGAGATGTACGTATTGTACGTACATGAGGTTTGTTTTGTTGGATGTCATATGTCACTGAACTACATCTCTCATCGCTTGCAGATGGAGGAAGAACGCAAATACTACATACATACGTTTGACGTGCAAATGCGCGAGTATTTATGCACGTAACCTCCTTGTCACCCTTGACGTGTTTCTGCCAGCGTACAGCACATGTGTGTACATACGCGCGAGCAACGATACGTGGTAACAACGTGAACGTATGATTGTTCCTGCACATACACTGGAAAATCATGTTCAATGTGTGACCAACATAGGGCGGATGCTCATTTCTTTCATGTTGAACATCTGCGATTGTCATGGCGATAGATGCGTATTGCGTATGTGCAACATTTCACGCTTTTCTGGCAAAGGTTGCATTCTGGCTTGGGGTTGCGTGTACGTAGAAAGTACGTACTCGGAGTTGGAGGTGTCAACCTTCCTTTCCACCTATTGCCCTAATTGTGGTCCCTCTAGTGTAGTATGTCTTTGCGCATTTCACAGCTCATGTCAGGCTAAAGGGCTATAGCTATAGTACAAATATCTTACAAAAAACAAAAACAAAATAAAATATCAAAAAAAATAAAAAAAAAAAAAAAAAAATAAAAATAAATATAAATTATATAAAATTTAATAAAAAAAACAAAACAAAACCCGCTGTGTCCAAGCGCTAAGCTGTTGCTGCAGGTTTGAGAAAGGCGGAAACTCACAACAGGATGTACGTACGTTGGCAAAGTGGTCACTTTTGAGTTGTTTAGCTTTTCTTTGAGTTGAGGCCAGTTTTTTGCGGCTCTGAGAACTATAGTTGCAATCCGTCAGCGAGCTAAATGCTCTTTGCCAAGCTAGGAGTCGTTTTTGTGCGTACGTGCGGATCCACTAATGTACATACGTAAGTACGTAGCTGAGTCCACTGGGTCCCTGCGCGACAATGTACGTACGTACGAATGAGCAGCACAGCTGTGTGACGAATGTACAGGATACACCGTGTCGCATGTAGCTGTGGTGTGGGTCGGTCGCTCTCTTAGCGCAGGCAAAGTAATATAGGTGTAGCGATCCCGCTAAGCTGATTGGGGAGCTATGTACAACAGACAGAGTAGTCGGTCGTCGTGTGTGGTCGTTCGTTTCGTTTCTCTGGGCTCAGCTGTCTGTGACTGTGATGTGGGGTGTAGGTGTCGTGCGCTCTGTGTGCTTTGTTGGGGACAAGAGGGTGGGTGGCGGGGGGGGAGGGAAGTGAGGTCCACTACTCCCTCACTCAGCTGCGCAAGCAAATGCAATGCTGCTCTCAGTCAGTCAGTAGTTCCTTCCACTTTTTTGCGACCAGTCTCCTCGGTCCACTACCTGCCGGGTAGCTTGGGGAAAATCCTGCGAATTTCAGTATCTGGGGGGGGGGGGGGGTTCTGGTCAGGTGATGTCTGTCTGATGGTGTAGAAAAATATACTATAGTCTGGCCAATAGCAGTTGGCACCTGGACTCAAGGCGAGTTGCGTAGTTTGCATGTACTTCTGCTAAATAGGAGTACACGAAGCGTGGACAGAAATCCGCATTTGTAAATCTATTTTACGCAACGCGCCTTGAGTTCAGGTGCCAACTGCTATTGGCCAGACTATAGAAGCGCGGGATCCATTTAGCAACCCTTCCCTACCATTAGCCAGCTACTATTCAGCATTAGGTGGCATTTACCCCCTGTTACCCTACTTTTGCAGTGTGCGCTGCGCGGCTCTTTTCCTGCCTGCGATGGGAGCTACGGTTGGCTTGACCAGCCATTGGACCAGTAGGTAGGTACCTACCTATGCTACATACGTACACTCGTGTATCATGTAGGTGAATCTGTATTCGCATCGCTTGCACCTATGTACTGCTGATGTCCACCTGTGCTGTGCGGTAGGTAGATTAGATAGCGTTCCATCTATCCTGAGCTCGAAAGTGTGGTGGAGTCCACTGCTGTTCTGTGGGTAGGAAAGGGAAGGGGACTACTCTGTATGTATGTACAGCTGTGCAGTACATTCGTACGTACACCTGCGCGCGCGTGCAGTGGTTTAGAGGTTGCTACCAGCACCAGCCTCCTCCTACCTCATTCTCATTCCCTCACTCAGTCAGTCAGACTACTCTTCCTTCCCTCGATCTGTTCGTGATTAGTGCTGCGGGACTACTCTACTCTACTGCGACCAGCGAGGAAACAGAAGACTACTGAACTGACTGTCTCTGTATGTACGTACGTACGTAGGTACACTGTTCCTACATGAGTAAATGTGTGTACGTACGTAGGTCGTTGTCGGTTTCTGGTGTTTTGTGTCGGCCGCCAGATCGCGAGCAGATAGAACAGCCGAGTACTACTGAACTGCCTGCATTACCTACCTTCGCTACTGTTTCTGCCACTGTTAGTCTGTGTGTCTTATCCTTTGTATGGTATACTGTTCATTTGCACGTACAGTAGGTAGTACATAGAGTAGTGGTATACTGTAGGTAGGTGCATCTGGCATCCGTCGTTTGTCGCCTATCTCGCTCTATTGTATACCTACGTATGGTTGGTTATGTTTCAGTTTGTCGAACGCGTACTATTGCATTACCTGATCGAACACACGCGTTCATCGATATTTCGTCTTTTTTTTACGTACGAAGGCCTCAAACGTTGTACGGTAGTACATAGATGAAAGGAAAAGGGGAAATTTGGCCGCGCAGTTTTAAAAACTGAGGAGGAGAAGGGAGGAGTAAGTAAGGTTTGTGTCGCCGAAATTTGCGGCACATATCAACGATGGAGGCCTCTATCTGTTCGTTCATACATGGGTACTGTAAACGTCCAAACTTTGGGGAAATTGATAATATTGGGTAGCCTATGATCTGAAAGGCTCTCAGGCCTACGCAATCTAAAAAAGACTTTCAGCGACCAGGTATTTTTTACTTTCTCGCTCATTTTGTCTGCATAGAGTAATTGTGAAATAGGGTCCCGACTCCTGAATGAATGCCTGCGTGGAGTGGATCCTTAAATTTTGGTGGCCTACTGTATGTACTGTACGTACATTGTCGTTGTTTGCGCAGGTGTAGGTTTGTTTCTGTATCGCATTTATATGGTGTCGATCATGAGACTGGAAACTTTCGCTCTCTCTCGCTTTCCGTACCTCATCATTAACTCCTACGGATGCGGTCTTGGTGTCGCGTGTTTCCATAGATGTTTGTGTTCGTTGTCTGTGTGGCGCGCATGTGTGAGATCTACAATAAATTGCGTGCGACGGTATGTGCGTACGTACATGCATTGTTTTCGTTTCACAGTTATAAACTTGCGCATTGATTTATCTAGGCAGCTTGGGTAGCCCATTACCTACAGTACCTGTACATATACAGATGTTTCGGTCGACACACTGCTGCAGCAATTAACTGCGACTTGGCGATTATTTCGACTTTGACTGAATACAAGCGGATATGGTATGGGGTAACCCCAAGCCTGATTGAGTGATCACAATGGACATGGCCCCATGCTGTAGTAAAGCAAAGTTCCGGTCTTGGTGCTTTACCAGGGGGGCCTGAAACACTGCTGTATGCAAGCTTTGTCTTTCATTCAACTTTGACAGATCATGCAACTGCGGTAAATCATATCCCCTCCAACCTACTCTACGTACAGTGCATGCAGCATTCCTACCATTCTACAGTATGGCCGGCTGCAGTGTTATTTGCTGTGCTGTTGAGCGAAGAGAAGCGTCTTCAATTTTACCGGTCATGACTTGACACAAAACGAGTGCACAGAAGCCGAAAAGGAAGGCAGAGAAAATCAACGGTAATTTGGATCTGTGGCTGCTCTGCTGCCCTGTCCGTTCGCTAATTTCGCAACTGGTTTTTGGCCTTGACTTTTTGACGGCTACTGCGCAATTGTGCTGCACCGTCATCTGCGAAAGGGGACACTGTTGCTGCATACATGGCTGGCATGTGACCGAACCAACGAGCTAACGCTTGGGTTCCGTGAAGAGATGATGGATTAGGCTGTGAGGCTGTGACTCATTTCTGGTGACGTGTGGTTGTTTTGAAACCAAGCAAGAGTCATCGTCATCTGCGCAAGCCTTTGACTCCAGACCGCTACCTGCTCCTGACTGGTATCTGCGCATTTTACTGCCCATCCCATCTGCGGCTTTGCTGGACGCGCAGGACATAGTATTCAGTAGAAAGGACGGCACAAACACAGCCTTGTTCCTTGTCTGGCAACTAATTTTGGCGGCCTGCTTATTTGCATCAGCGAGAGTCGAAATTTTTACTGCGGATTGCTTTGGAACCTGTGGTATTCTTGCTACATCCTGGTTTCCCTGTGTCGCCATCCTTTGTTGCACCTACGTGTGGTTTCATGCTTGTTCTACCATAGCCAGAAAACATCGTCATTAGCTGGCGTACCATAGGATAACAATTTCGTCCCAGCATCAGTGAACTGCAGCTCAAACAAAGGCTGCTTATTGTTTGGTTGCTGCATTGTTCAAACTCCTGCGCTTATTTTGGATCGTAGGCCTGAACGAAGCTGCAGCAGTAGATCACAAAAGCCGCAAACGCTTTTCAGCAGCTAAATCTGGTTTTGTAACAATTGTAAAAATTACTGTGGGAGAGAAAGGGCACACGAGGCGGGACATATGATTGCCCACGCCTGGACCACGCAATCATGCTTCTGAAAGCAGTGCTGAAAGCGAAAACGATCATTCTGCTTTATTCAGCTAATGTGCATCAAATCAACTGTGAAGGTTCTAAAGTTCAGCAGCAATTTGGGCTATTTACAGGATCAGCAGAGACTGATCCAGCTGTCGGTGCAGCAGCAACCTTTGATGTGTCATGTGGGCTCCATACAACGATCTCTTCATCAATATGGCAGGATCCAATGGAACCTCTGGCACAAGCACAGCTGCAGTTTCTGCTGATGTGACTCGTTTTGTTGGCTCATCCCTCATTAGTAATCGCCTCTCCAATGGCAAGGGTGCTGGAAGGGTGTGGACAGGACTCCTGGCACATCCAGCACCGATCAGCAGCCCTACCATCCACCAGCAGCTGCCTTTCTATTGGGCAGCAGCCAATGGCTACCCTCATGATCCCGTGTATGCTGGCGCCCCACTTATATCCTGGAGGTCAGCTGTGGCAGCTGGAGCACTGCAGCAGCAGCAGGGCACTGCAGTTTCTCAGCAGAAGCAGCAGCTGTCAGAGTTCTACCCTGGGAAGATGATGTCAACACTTGGAAGAGTCATGGTGATGCTGCTACTGGAATGGCAGGAGTGGATGGTGGAGGGGGGACTGGGGGTTGCCGCTCCTGCTGTTTGCAAGGCAATACCATGGCATCAGCTGGTGGTGGGTGCTGTACAAGTGCTGTGGACTTGGCTTCAATGGGCGTGGGCCTTATTGCTGTAGAGAATTACTCAAGTGGCACTTCACCCACAGGGCTGGCTGCCTACTCACCTGTGGCAGTTCCTCTGAATGCTTCTTGGTCATCAGTGGACAGCAGCTGTGCATCCTCCTCCTCCACTTCATCTCTGTCAAAAGAAGGTGGCTTGCTAAAGAGGAGCAGTCAGAAGGAAGGAGGCAGTGGCTCACCCACCAGCAGCAATAAGGAAGGGGGAAGCAGTAGCAGCAAGAGGAAAGAGAAGAAGGGGGCTGCAACAGTTTCCACTTCAGCATGCACTTGTCAGGGGTGTCGTATGTCAACTGTGACAACATCTGGTTCAGCCACAGTAGTGGATCAGCATCAAACAATGTTGACATATCATCACCATCAGCATCAAACTACAGTGCACCATCAGCAGCTGCATGCCACCAGCTCTCATCCTCCCAGCTACTGTTTTCTCTCAATAACCAAAGATGAGCACGTGACTGTGAAAGAGCAAACTGGATCTCACACAAGGAAGCAAAGCACCACCAACACATTACCCTGGGGAAGGCAAAAGAAGGATAAGGTGGATATGTCAAACAAGTCAGCTGTGCGAAGAACTGGCAGTTTGCCAGGACAGGCACCTCCACTGATTACTATTGCCATGCCACCCAACTGTCACTTCATATCTGACGATGACTCGGTAAAACTGAGCACAAGCTATGACTCTACCAACTCTGTTGTGTCCTCGAGTGGTGGAACTAGCGGAGAAGATGACTCCAGCTCTCTTCTGAGTGATAAGGATCTGTTGGAGTTTCCTCCTCTCATCTCACCCTACTCCAGCTCAGATCTGAGCCAGGTTGATGAATCTTCCTCTGACAGTGGCATGGAGGACTTTGCAGGTATATACAGTTGGGTACATAGCACCATACTCTTGTACAAATATTTCTATGCGGTCAGAATGAGATGTTATGTAATGGAGGGGTTGTTAATGCGATGGTGTGATTGACCTGGGATGGGCTGTACAAACGTGGACATTCATATTTTCGTTCTCTGTTCATCTCTTTCGCACTGTCTCTCTGGTGGGTCTTGTGTGTAGGTTCCTTTTGTGGGAGTTATTGCGCATTAAACACACTCTGACATGGACATGTCACTGTGTTTTTTTGTATTGGTATGTGCATCGGGTTGATGGATGAGGGACCCTCATTGAGGGAGGTGAAATCGAGGGTCTTCATTTGCTGACGAATGAATGTTTGGGCTGTTTTATAGACATAGGAGAGAGGGAGTGGATAAGATTCATGTCAATGACCTGCTTTTTACTTTTTGGGGATCTGCCATAGCTGAATGAGTAATAGTTCTTTTGGAAAGGCAGGAAAATTGCTGGTGAGTGAAAGCCTGGTATTCATTGTGTGATGAGGTTTGCACTGGCAAGCCTACCTCACTGCTGAGTTTGTGATGACTAACCACGTTTTGAGTGGTCTGAAATTTCCTGGACAGTTAGGGGCAGTGATGTGTATCCATCGATCATTGTTGTACATGCGCATTATTTAAGTCCATTTATTGGTAGTACCTATTTCCATGTATTATGGGAATTTGCAGGCCAACTCGAAAACAAGTGAACCAGTTTATATGCTGTATAGCAACTGTCTAGCTGGGGAGGTACCACGTGAGCTCAACTGTTTTTGGAATTCACGCAAAATGAAGCGAGAATCTATTCTATTCACTAATAAGCGCCGCTTCTGCATAATCACTACACTACCACAATGTAATACATTCTACATCCATGTTGTAAGCATGTGTTGCCGAATGGCAGAAAAGGCTGGATCGCTTTCCATTTGATTATTGCTCTCTGCTTTTTATCCATTGTTCAAGTCAAGGCTGTGATGGCACAACCTGGTTTTGGCCAGCACAGCAGTCAAGCTGTATAAAGTATTTACGGCTTTGCAGGCATAGACAGACAATAAACATCGGTTGAAATGCATAATTGGGAATCGCAGCCACTGGTGTGATGGCTGATTGTGTTACACATGGTTAGGTAATGTTGTGCACACATGGTTAGGTTAATGCACATGTGTCATCGGCCTTTAATTAGAAGGGATCACATCACACCACGTGATGTAAAAACGATTTTTTTTATGTGCCCTTTTATGCTTGCATAAGAGAAAGAACCGAAACAGCATCCGGGTGAAAACATCAATTCCATGAATTGGGCATGTGTACGTTGGGCTTAACGTACATATTTGCAATTGTTTGGCGCCGCCAATACATACATCGATGCATCTCCTCCAGTGGTTGTGTGGCTCATGAATTGGGCATGTATGTGCAGTAGCCTACTTGTTCGCAAAGTTTGGCGTCAGCAATGCATACTGTATGTACATCGATGGTACATACAGTATGTACATCCAGTGGTTGTGTGGCTCATGCAAAATTGGAGCAAACATCTATTATGGAGATTATGCAAAATATGTTACGTACCCATTTCCATCTTTAGGTGTCATCTGCAGCAATAAAAAACTTTATTCCTTTTGCTTTATGGGGCGATTTATGAACTCTTATAGTTATTACTAGGTGCACATGAACGGGCGTACGTGCCAAGTAAGAAATCTACAGTTTTTATGTGATGGTCATAAAACTCCTCTCTGTCTGAATAAGTATGTAACCTGCGTTGAGTCGAGATGATGCCTACATCACATGGACGTACTGTGTATGTCAGGTATACAGGTGTACATTTGTGTTCAAATCGAATCAAACTAAGACACGAGTGGGCGGTTCTCGGTTTAACCCTGCGGGTAGTGAACACTTCAGATAGATGATAGATCGTGGTCGCGAGGCGCTCACTCCTACGACTGCTCGTAATAATTTTTGAAATATTATCCGAACACGGCAAGAATCCAACATGGGAGCGATAGTGTATGTTATGCACTGTACATGATATCGGGATCAGTACGCAGGTGTAGGAGAGGAGAACTTACTGGCTCATAAACGGAGATAATTCTCTGCATTATGTATGACGTTACGTTTACGTACCTATGCGACACACGGGTACTTGCTGCCATATACTAAGATATCATGCGGATAGGGTAACTTGGGGTAAGTCTAACACAATCCCTCCCTGAAAATGAGATGTACGTACAACACTGGTGGTGAGCGTGTATCGCCTCGAAATTGTCTGCTTTGGTGGTGTGCGATTTTATCCCAACCTACCCCATTCCGTATGGTATATCCGGCGTATGCGTTCGAGTGGATTAGGCATGCATGCGCACTCATGGTTGTTGGTTTTTTTTTCGGCCATTGGTTACTTTCAGCTGATCGATGGCGCACCACAGGCCTGACGGTCTCCGTCATACATAATGTTTTCATCCGCTGAACAGTGCGCAAACGCACAGAGAATGAAATCTGATGTTCTGGTCTGAATACAGTAGTTTATTTTCCTGCGAAATTTCGCGCGAAACGATCGACAACTCTGCTCTTTGTACTGCATGTAAAGTATGTACGGAACGTATACCCGAAGGCCGAAATGACCAAATGAAAAAGTGGAATCAGATGACATAATATCATGGCAACAGAAATTGCATTTCGAATGTGGATTCAATTTCGATGGACAGGTGCCGGGTTTAGAAAAATATTACAGTTGTCATAAAACAGGGAATGTAGTCGTACTTTATGTATTCGCGCAATGCGCAAGTGACGATCGCATTATAAATTTTGAAATCGGAAAATTCCGAAGAGTTGTGAGTTTTTGATAGTTTCGCCTGTTGCACTTTTTGCATGAATGTGCAGTTTTATTGAGGAATGACGTGCGTGCATACAGTAAGATGGGGCCATTCGGTTTCAAAAGAACCATATCCTGGGAAATACAACTCTCTGTCACTCTGCCAACGCAAGAGGCACCTAGTTGAGTAGGACGTTGTGGGGGTTTCAGCAGGGGCGCATAAGGCAGCGGGATACATATACAAGTACATTTTTTCGTAGGCTTATTGGGATGGATTGTGCATTACATGCAGCA